>JAOWAW010128070.1:0-11784 GCA_028565695.1 Nicola tetela
CAATTGCCAACTTGAACAGTTGTACATTTTCAAAAATGTGAAGAAGAGTTGTATTAGGTTGGAACTCCTGAAATGTGCTTGGTATGTTGGTGTGTTGATAAACGACTGAAGATTGGGCGTTTTGCCACCAAGAACAGTTGTACATTCTCACATATCTCTGTACATAGATTGGTTAATGAGATATATAGAAAAAGTGGCAGTTGCTAGAAGTGCTTTTGGTAGTGACTCAGTGTATCTAAGAAAATATATTGCATTGCAGAATTAGAGGGGCAAGCCCCTATAGCGGACCATAGAGTGCAATTCGGCCAAATATAGTCATTTGTAAGGTCAAAGTTCAACACACGCCTCAGCATTGTTTATTCTTATCTGTGCGCGCTTGGACTGAGGCATCTGGGCACAACACCAAACTTGGACTCCAAGTACATGTGTGTAGCAGTCTACAGAACAAGAACGCAGCCTGATCAGGTTGGTAGTCTTCACAGCATTGGTCACATCGTGCAAACAGCAAGGAAAAAGACGAAAGCAATGGGTGTAGTCAAGAACATAAAAGGAAGGCAGTACCGTGGCTGGCAGGTCGAAAATCGATCGGAGACTATCAGAGCCAAGCCGAGAGCCAAACGCGTTTCATCGAGGGCGGCGATGTGGATGTAATCGGTTCTTGACAGTGAAGTTACGTGATAATGGAGTCGGGAAATTCTTCCAGCTCTCTGGAACTGGCTTCTCGTGCCAGGGTATTTTGTTTTCCTTCTCCTTCGCGCCTTCCGCTTGCACGGCTGGACTGAGTCGACCCTTCGTCACACACCTTCGATGGGCCTCTCCGACCTCCCAGGACCAATGGAACAGGGCCTGATCGTCGGGGCTGTAGAAAAACTTCTCCAAGGCTTTCCTTGCCCTGCAGTAGCTCAGATTCGCCGCGTGCGAAGTAGACGACGGCTCTGCCAGGAGCTTTCCCGCGCCCCCATGTCTTGTGGGACGGAACTTCTTTGTACATACGGAAACCTTGTATCAAACTTTGACCTTACAAATGACTATATTTGGCCTGATTTTGCTCTATAGGGCGATTGTCCGCTATAGGGGCCAACATATATACATGTATATACGCATGTCCCTGTATGTAAGGATACACTACTATGTACATGTTTGTATCAATCGCGAGACTGAGATTGACCGCTTCCACCAAGATCATCATTTAGAACTTGAGAATTACTCTAGCAGGAACATGTTAGTATTCGTAGCTTGTTGCCATGTCCCCGTTTGTCGATCTTCCACTTATGACAAAATGCGATTTTGTAGTTAATGATTGTAGTTTGGAAGCAGAAATTTCGACAATCACTTGTATGCCGTTTGAGCTAACTGGTTGTGACATTAACACCAATACCGGTTATATTCACTACAAGGACAGATACCAAGGCTCAGTATGGTGATCTAGACTCACATCGATTCACAGATTAAATATATCAGATCCCCATCAACAACCCTAGACCAAACATTTCTAAAAACTGATCAACCCAGTTGCAGTAAAATTGACATCAATGACCCTTTTTCTCGGTGAGATGTATTAATTACCACACCATGTCAAACGAGAGAGCACATATCACATGTGTTAACAGTGGTGGGGTTCTCAGCTTAGGCATATCATCAACAGGTTTCCCCCAAGAAAGAATACACAAAAGTTAATCATTATTGACGTCAGGCCCGTAGGGGCTGAGGACGGTCATAGACGATTATTTGTCGTCGTTAGGCCCGTAGGGGCTGAGGACGGCTCCACAGACAATTAACTGCCGTGGCCAGGCCCGTAGGGGCTGAGGACAGCTCCACAGACGATTAATTCGTGTCCGTGTGTCGACTGTCTGTCCATTACGCTGCAACCGTTACTAGCCAGCGCGCGTTAATCGCGTGTTTTTCCCCAATCAAAATGTATGGTGAGAAAGCGTACATACTTCAGCCGAGCCATGCCGCGCAGCTGCAGCTGTTCGTAATGTATGCCATGAATAGATGGCCTGCGACAGCTGCATGCGGAAGCTACTTGTTCTACAAAGGGCAGTCGCTGGTTGCCAGTGAAGTTGATCGGTTTTTATTTTCAGAATCAACATTTTCACTCTTTTCACGTTTTTTTTTCACTAATTGATGGCTTCAAGTCAACATTGAAACACCGCTAAAACAAACGATTACGAAAGCCTTCATTACCACAGTGCAAATGACCGCAATAGAAAACACCTACCCCGTCGAAGCTCTTATCGTGGGCATTCACTGATGCCCAGTGCTCACCCACCAAAACTTTGCATCTCTCTGTATCGCCGTTGCTAGCTGCTTTAAAAAGATCCTGAACACAACAGAAGAAAACAAATGCCTGGCAAGTGTTGAGAGGTCAATTTCCACATGAGAGTTTAGAGGGAATATTAGCAAAATATCAAAGTAAGGTGAGCATTTCAGCAGCCTAAAGAGATGCGCTCAGGTAAGTGTACAAGTGCCACCGTCCTCGCTCTATTGACTCGGAAACGTCATAGAAACGCTTCATGTTGCTGATTGCAACTGTTAAAAAGTGAAAGAAACACGGTACAGCTACCTCTTGCTTCCTCAACATATACAACAATACAATAGCTATTTACTAAACCTACACCCGATTAGTCGGCTGAACGTGATGAAGGGAAGGTTTTTAATCCTTGAAAGCATCCCGAACGTCATGCGTGTGGAATAATTAAGCCTTGCTAGGCAAAACGCCGTACAGAGAGAAAGAAAAGGTAATGTCTAGACTCTAAAGCAACGGAAGAGTAGATTGAGAGGACAAGAGAGAGCACGGGAGATATTGAGAGACAACTACAGAGAAAAGTGGGGATATTTAGAGAAAGTGAGAGAGAGAGGGTAGATCGAAAACGCCCCGGAGATATTGAGAGAAAATGAGACAGAGGGTACAAAGAGCCTGGGAAATATTGAGATAAAGGGAAAGACTGATATTGGAGAGAGAGAGAGAGAGAGAGAGAGAGAGAGAGAGAAGGAGATACTGTCCGGGTTGTATGTTGCGAAGGACGGCAGCCGATAGACACGGAGACCCTATAAGGTATATGTATGTTCGACCCTGTAGTGGGCCAAGGCCCTATAACGGGCCACAATACCAAATCTGGTCATGCTTAGTATCAAAGGTTCAAGCCCACTATCAACAACACGAAGTTTAGTAATCAATGTGCATGGAGTTCAGAGTTCAAATGTTGCGCCTCAGTGACATCGAACGAGAAACAAGCTTGCAATGCATTAGTGAGAAAACAAGAAATGGTATACGAAGGAGCTAGTCGTAACATGCCTCAAACTGTTGATGGTCGCGGACAGGGCAGGCTCAGATTTCATCGACGAGCTCTTGCTTCGTTACACAGCGTCGGTGAAGCACGCCAACTTCAGATGATCGGTAAAACAAGGCATCATCCGTAGTGTTGAAGAAAAATTCTCAAGGGTTTTCTTTACGCGAAGTTCACTTATGGATAAGGCTTGCGGTGTCGAGGAAAGTTCTTGGATAATTTTTCGAGCTCCTCACGTTTTGTTGGAGGCTTTCAGTTTGCAGGCTTCAAAGATATCGTCGTACGTTGACCAACACTGGTCTACTGGTCTGTCCTTTGTCTTACTTAACTTGCTTTTCGAACTGTCCTCGATACAGTTCCTACGCGGAAGCCGTCCACAGGGAAAAGTTTTCCTTCATTCATCGCTGATTTGTTTGAGTAACACGTTCAGTTGATTTGTTTTCACGCAAACAATCAGCAGTGGTTGTCGTCTTACTTGCTTTTCGAACTGTCCCCGATGCAGTTCCTACTCTGATTCATGGCAACGGCATGTTCCGCTCGCCTGACCTTTGACCTTGCCCATGGTCAGATTTGGTATTGTGGCCCGCCATAGGGCCGTGGCCCACTATAGGGGCTTGGCCTGCTATAGGGGTTCACATGTATATATTAGATAGTCGTAATAATTATTAATAAATGGGGCTGCCTCATATTATTACGGCTGCATGCAAAACCCGTCCTTGATCGGCTAGTTCGCTGACGGAGCACGGTCACTGTAATAAACGGTCTATATAAAGGCTAGCAACCGCACCCAGAAACGGAACTAGCCACATTACGCGTACGCGATCAGCTTCACATTGAAAGCCATGAGCGACTTCTGATTTTGCTGTCCTTAATATCCATACCAGTGCCCACCAACTGGAGTACTCCAGTAACTTCGCAAGGTGCTCACCTCTGACGTCACGTGGACTTTGACCTGTGGTTGTTCGACTACAAAAATAGCTGCAGTGGACCAGCGCTCAGTCGCGCGATTAGTAAACATGTGTCAGGGTAAGTTCGAACTTTTCAAGTTGAGGCAGCAAAGCTGTACACTAAATGAAGACAGCAACTGAAGTGACAGTGGACTTAAAGCCCCAGTCGTAACCCTGTCATACGTCAGTCACACATGCTGACATATTCTGTGTAATCACCATTCTCTTGACATCAGGACGCCTCATGTTGACAAAACTACTGTTGAATCAGTATTGATACATTGCTGATTTGCTGTTTGCCCACCGCATTTATTAACTCTGATTACATTTAGCTTCAGGTGTAGTGAACTCCTTACAATTTAACAGAAAATGACATTAGACGTAACTGAGTGCACGGGTGTTAAGGAACTCAGCTATATCAATATGCATTGGCCAATCTATTGGCTCTACGGCCTGCTCCGCGGGAGAAAATTGACGTTCGGTTCGCCCTAGACTGAGAAGCTAATTTTTGTGCAATATCAGGGATCTATCAGACGCTTTGCCTGCTGCCTTTCTTTGTCCAACTCAAGCCATCTTCTCATTTCCAAGAAAGGAAAAGTTTGTCAAGAACAGTTTAAAATGCTACAGACAAAGTTACTTCCGATAATATTATAATTTTTTATCCACCTTTTGATTCAGATAAGCGAAATACGTAAATATAACATGGCCATGATGTCAGCTCCCTTCTTGAAAACTCAAACAGTCCGAGGTTTATCGAGAGATTCATGCGCTGAAACGTTTGCATCGCAGGACGCATTTGACGTGCACTTCTTTGGAGAACAGCTTCCCATTTTTCGTACCCTTTTTTCGAGGGGCAAGATTGAAGGCGGGACGTAAAGCAACAAAGACGTTCTTAGTTTCATTCAACATGAAGTCGATGTGGCTCATGCGCGGATTGGCTTACGACTAAGTGGCATAATATTAACATAATAGCGCATTGAATGCTGCCTGCCTAGCTCTAGGCTGTACAGCGCACTTTGGGCATGCAAAAAGTCGCTTTACGACAGCGAAGCCACGATAATGTCAGTCGGGCAGGAGCCGTGGGTTTGACTGCCATGGTGCTCCCCGCGCCGTCTCGGCCCCATAAAAAAGCAAAACACAAAAAAATGATATCCACTTCAGGTGCATTCTGAGCAACATAGATACCCTGCCAGTTACGCGCCAGGGACCCGCATGTCCCCTCTAAGAGGAATCGCTTCACTTGATTTTACAGGTGCTCATTGGCACGGTCATGATTAACGTCTGATCCGATCGTACAAAGAGCTCAGCCTCTGATAACACACCGTGGTGTGTGAATGCGCGAGAGGGCTAATATGTGAACTAAACGCCTGCTAGTTGGTACCAAAAGTTGTACACATACCGCGTCCGATTTTTTGTTTGCCATAGCTCCAGTCCTACGCACCGCGCTGCAGCATGAGAGACGATGAGGATTACAGCTCTAAGGCTTTAGGATGTAGGCTGTTCCACACCAAACTCGGAAGGAAAATGGCCGCTGTTGGCAACTTTCAACGTACGACGACCGTCAGAGAAAAACAAACAGTTTGAAAACCGGCTTCTGATGATCACAAGCACAAGGCTGCAAAACCGGACTTCTCGTTGTAGTCAGAGAACGTGCATAGCGCCACAAAGGTTTCCTTTACGTCGTCGGTGTTCTCCTAGCAGGATGCACAGTTAGGCTGCTGACCGGTTGCTATCAACACGAGTGTATTAGCAGTATTTGGTATGCACTGCATGGCATGCATAACGTCTAGACGGTGCTCCTCCGCAATGTGGCAAATTGTGACCGCTGCACGAAAACCTCGACGTCTGACCTGCCTCGTTATCGTCAGATATGAGAGCGCCGGCGGCGCTATGAAGACATATCGCCATTTTCCAACGCTCCTAGCCGTGTTACGTTTCAGAATGGGGAACACTTTGACGCATGGAACGATCGAGTAGGGCTGACGCTAACGAGCCCAGCATAGCGTTTTAACCGACAATGTGCACGTGCGATTGCTAGTCTGTGTGTCCCAAGAAGACTGCGCCGCGTAGCAAGCATGCAAACTGCTAGTACGTCCATTCAACGTATTGCATGCATAGTGGGCTCCCCACCTCACCTCCTGGTTGGGACGATCTGACGTTGCAGCTACTAGTACATCGCTGTGGTCTTGCACACTGGGGCTACTCTGAATTTCCTTCAAAAAGAGCTCCCTGAAGCCATCGGACATGATCATACGAGAAGCGTCCCCAGGGAGCTAAGGTGACGTAACGGAATCTACCATCTTACAAAATCAAGATGAAGATGATGCGATCATACAGCAAAGCCCTTTCTGACCCTTATGAACTATTTTAATAAGTCTGTTTACGTTATACTCGTGGGGAATTGGGGCAAATGAAAACTGATTGAAATGGCGGCATTTCACTTTCTTCCGTTTGTTTTGACTACAATGTGTGCAAAGTAGATTTCCTAAACCCCCACCCCCACCCCCGCTCCCAAGGTAACAGGGGCATATGAACATCGAGACCACGCAAACACACCTAATGTATTTCCTTGAACCTATTCCTTTACATGCATGTAATTATATTCCCGAAACTGCGCGTATACGCTAGCCAAGCCTTCCTCGAAGGATCCATGGATCAAAGTTTATAGGAGACAATGATTTGCCAAAGCTGCTACTCCAATCGTATGCAATGATTTATGAACAAATTTGCACTTCTCTCGATCGGCGGGTCAAATGCTTCCACAGTTGCGTGCATATTGCTAAGGCCAAGTCACTGTTGCCTTCGAAGCTTCAGGCGAAAGGGAGTAGCTACGACTTTAAGAGTGGTCCGGTCGAATACTGACGATAGCTTATGACAGGCAGTTTGTGCGTCTAACAGAGGACAATAATCGCAGAGCGTATTCATGCATCACCTGCAGATGAAGTTGTACAGACTCTACTACACTACAGAGCACTGCCAAACTGAATGGCGGTGACCTGATGAGTGGCATGTCGTAGTCTAGATTATTATAGTAAGGTACAGTACACGTGATCATTGCGGTCAGGCGAGTTGTTCATTTTATATCTGCTGGGCTGTGATGATGAGATACCAGTGTAAATCTCGGCCATCAAACCTCCGACTGTGCTCTTTCACTGCGATTTAATTAATCATCTATTTTCCTCTGTTTTCAATCACGCACATTCGCCTCTCAGCAAGCGATTGAAGAGTGTATATGTATTGTTGTCACCGCCACTGATTAAATCTTAGGCTGTGCTCAACAGTGCAAGCTCACGTACAAGCCATCCTCACTGTTTTTTTCCAAACACCATGATATAACCATGGTATAGAGATAAATTACTGCACGCCTGCTCACTGGGTAGGTATACCTCCTGAGCGAAGTGTACAACCGCTTTCGCTGTAACTCTTGCTCTTGGTCTCGTTTGACTGTCGCTTTCGCTCTCGCTCTCACTTTTCCCCTCGCCGCCCCTGTCGCTTTCGCCGCCGCTCTAATTTAGCATTCTTGCCTTCGCCCGCTCTCTTGCTCTGGTAAATCGTGGTTGGGGGCACTCTCTAATACTTTATTCTAGTAGCTTTACTTCTATCTCTCTCTTTCTCAAAGATCGCGCAGGTGCCTTGGGTAGTAAGTACGCTAAAGCCGGTATCATCCTGGACACTCTAAGCAGTTACGCATCAGGTTATTCCCCTACCGCCAAACTTGGCATTTCTTCCGTTTTGCATCTGGTTGGGAATCTCAGCAGTTTTGGAGTATACCTTCACGAAGGACGAGAGCCGGGTCAGTGCATTGGTATGGCAGGGTGCAATGACGGGTGGTGGCTATTGAAACTTTATGAATCTAGCCTGATCTAGGGGTTAGCGCCCGGGGAATGCCCCTGCAAAATTTCTAAGTTCTTAGTTCCCATGCAGAAGCCAATTTTCGCACTTCTTAAGGATTTGAGTTGCTTTTTGGAAAACGTTGTATCCAACTTCACCTATTTCCCCACGGTAAATGGAGAAAAGTCTATTAGGACAAAGCACACGAACTTTCAAATTAAAATAAAATAAAATAATAGAAAATTGTAAGAACATTTCACACACTCCATCTAGAGCTATTTTCTTTCTTCGACGTTTCGACCTTTACTGCGCAGGTCTTCGTCGGCTGATGTACTAGAACGTACTCTTACTGTTCATTATGAAACATGTTTCATGTCTATTGTTAGCGGATGGCAGACAACTGTGCAACCCTGACGCTATCCGCCTTCCTCGCCAAGAACCTCCCTTCTTCTCTCTTCTCCTCTATACCTCGCTGGCTCTGCTTATAATGATTCTCTTCGTCTGTAGCTAGTAATAGTCTCTCTTTAAAGTGTTATAGCCCATCCTTTATTTTAGCTGCTATTACTTGTTAATGGTTTTTGCTATTGTGATAGTGAAGACACAATAGCAAAAACTATTAACATGTCTAATAATAATAATAATAATAATAATAATAATAATAATAATAATAATAATAATAATAATGGTATGCATATCGTGCCGAAACCTTTTATGGCCTCACTGCGTATGTTGAACATTTTCGTCAAAGTCTGCATTGTTTCACATGAAGGTGTTCGAGCTGCTTTCTACGTTGCGAACATGCCAAGTGACTTATACAATTTCTCACAACTCCCCTGACGTCACCCACACAAACCACCTATCTCCTAAGAGGTTGTGAATTTCCTATCACGTCCTCTTACCCACTTACAATCTGCAAATCACAATCCCTTACCCACGCACTTCATGGTTGTGATAAGGTTGTGCGGAATACATGCGCGGCTCCGGTTGTGATTTGCCGGTCACGACCTCTGTCTCGGCTATGAATCTGTAGTATTCTGTGCATCTAACCAGATCTCGCTCAAGGCCCTTTCACGGTCTTGATTGTGAGTATTTCTTTCCCAACTTATGTATCGAAATATCTTCTTTGAATTTTCGCTTGATCACGTAGGTTTCATTGGCAACGAGGTGTGGTATCGAGCCGATGCCTGAAGTTTTTTAAGTTGTACAGCGAGCAGTGACTGGACATTACACTCTTGCACTACTGGCCTAGCCGCCAGGTGGACAAAAACACACCACTGGACTCACCGCCATTGGGTCAAAATTGCCAACTACACTGGACTCGCCGCTATTTGACTCGACTCGACTGGAGAAAAGGAAATCCACACCTGGCCCATGATGGGTGAGCGACCGAGATGCCAGTGCGAACATCTTCGCAGAGTCGAAGTCCCGGGCTGTTATCTAAGCTTTGGGAGCCATGGAGAGAGACCAAAATAAGTCTAAGCGATGGGATATGAATGAAGCCGGCGCCAGTAGGCTTGTCAACACTTGGATGAGTGACGATGACGCAAAGATTTGAGAGCTTAAGCGAGTCGTGTATGAGCGGGTGTACGAGTGAGTGCAGAGCTCATACGTATACAAGTTAAAAACATCGTAAAAGAGACACGATGATCTTGCTGGGTCCTTGTATAGGGTTCTTTCTCAACACCAGCGCACAAGGTCTACAGTTTGCAACGTTTCGCTTTCTCACAGCTCAATAATAGCACAGCAGACAGTCTCCATCTTGTTCATTCTAGCCTGATGAAGGTAAGGGCAACCTTACCGAAACGTTGCAAAACTGAAAACGTTGTGTGTTGGTGTTGAGAAAGAACATTACCCTATCGTAAATGAGGTTAAGCCACTCCGGCGGCTGGCCGGCGGCCCTTTACGTCTCAGTAACCGTAGTCATGGTGAATAAAAATTTAAAAGGCGCCATATACGTCTACTCGATCGAGAAAATGCGCTGTGTGGATTATTGATTCTCACAACTCAAGTGACGTCACCCATACAAACCGCCTATCTCCTAAGAGGTTGTGAACTTCCGATCACAACCCCTTACGCACGCACAATCTAGGAATCACAACCCCTTAGTACCCACATACCATATCCAAAGCACAACCCCTTATCTACGCACCATCCTCTGCAAATTACAGCCCCTTAGCCAACGACCACAACCTTTCTTTTAGCTTTAGCTAAATTTAGGCTCGCCAAGTAAGAATTTGACCAGTGGAAACACAACGATCGGTTAGGTAGGAAAGAACCCGAAATTACACTCGCAACACAAACATTGTCAAGCAGTCAGTTCGACAGCAAAGACAAAAAGAATGGCATGCCCAACGTTCGATTTTATTCTGAAGATGATCTTTCAGACAATGTTGGCGAAGACCGCCACCAAAAGAGGCTCGATTTGGAGCAATTGCTGAGGACCACATGTACATGAAGATTGAAGATGAAACTGTCCCGGCCCTGCAATAACAAAACAAACAACCAAGATCTGGGTATCAAATTTTGACACTTTCTTGGAGGAGAAATAAAAATGACAGACCTAAAAATGGTTACAGCCGAAAACTTAGCAAGCATTGTTCCCCGGGTTTTTTAGGTTCGCCGCCAAGACAGCAGCACTTACCAAAGGGCGAGTTTGATGGGATTGAGCGCAGCACTCCAGCGTCACATCCGTTCACCTCGAGCAGGAAGACCAGACCTCGACCTGATACAAGGTAAAGAGTTCTTTGAAGCAACCAGAATGTTCGATGTCTACCTCAAGCATCCGGTTGGGGAAGGACAACTCTGACCTTCGGAGCACAAGGAGCAGTTAACCAAAGAAGATCTGAAAAGTGCCTGAATCATTCCTATGAGAAGGCTGAGAGTTATCCGCGTGTCCTCACGCAAGCTGTTTGGTTTTTTTTTCTAGCCTACTACTTCGCATTGACAGCAAACGAAGTTCAAGTGAACATTAAAATATATCACCTTTTCTTCACGAAAGCTGGTGAGGTGGAGGTCGTCAAGCTCGCCGCCGAGTAGGATCAACATCACTATAATCGTTTACTTTTATAAACTTTATTTGCTTAAGGAAAAGTCAAAGAGTACCGACGGAGCGTACAAGCTGACACCAAAAAGAAGAGGGCTGCAAGGGGAAAAGTCTCGAGTGTGGGTGCGTAGTTCCATGCCGGGACCAATAAGCTATGAATCTTGATGAAAATTGACTGTGACCAATGATGACGAACCATGACGTCATTTATGATGAGGCTATCGGCGGTTCTCGTAGCATGGCTCTCTACAATCGTGCTTTCGGCCAAGCAGCAACATTCAAAATTTGCAAGCCTCCATTTTTTTGGTTAACCTCAAACCTCTTCCGTTTACAAAACATCAACCGCCTTTTTCCTTCTCTATAGCTCTTTGAGCGTTGAAATAGACGTTTTTCCTCTTTAGCGCACAACCTTCAACACGTCTACTCAGCTGCATTCTACTACATTGCGGTGTGTACTTGTGTATCAGTACATTATCACACAGCTGCAGCCCACTTACCATGGGACGTTTTAGTCAGAAGGTTGTTAGAAGGTTGTAACTTGTGGGAAATTGATTCACAGCCTCGATACTCCAGAGCACGACCCACTTCAGCGCGGCGCAATGGAGCGCATCTCAAGGGCTGCCTGCCCCAACAGAGCGACCCCCCCCCCCTCCCCCAATTCAACGACGAGATG
>JAOWAW010128081.1:6608-21608 GCA_028565695.1 Nicola tetela
AGCGAGCGAGGGCGGCAGCGAGTGCGAAAGCGAGCGAGCGCGGTAGCGAGTTCGAAAGCGAGCGAGTGCGGCAGCGAGTGCGAGAGCGAGCGGGAGCGGCAAATCGAGCGAGAGCCAGAGCAAGAGCAACAGAGATTGCACATATAGGCTACAGCTGGCTCTTCCACGCACCGATATCGATGACTTTGTTTGGCTGCTTCTTTTCCTCACTTTAATGATAGCACAACAGACATACTACATGCAGCTAAAATTAATTTTTACTAAATAGTGTGACACTGTCGCTTTAAAACACGGGCGAATGAAGATCCTTTCCGAAATCTCGCTCCGTTCAGTTCATTATCTAGGTAATAAACAGAGAAACTTACAAAAGCCAGGGTGAGCATCCGTGAACCGGATAGGATGAGTAATGGGAAGACACAAGGGTTAAAGGTGACTCGGAAGGTTGAGGTGACAAACTCTTAGTGTTGACTCAAGTGGCATCTACTAGTCACAGCCTTGATACTAACACCTTCAGATGCATGGCACTCACTAGCTACTAATGTATTACTGGTACTAGCTGAACTGAGACAGAATTGCACACATGAATTTTTTATAGGTCTGACCCTCATTTGTCAATGCAAGGTGCATGCTAGGCACTGCAGCAAGAGAAAGAACACATGTTGTGTTTTCAGGCCTATAACTGAGCCATGACTCTTCCAGTTATCAGCGTGCCTCATCTGTGGGTTTAATGCAGCTAGTGCAGTCAGTGTTACGGTAGATTTGTCTGTACAGTAGCCTACACTTGGTAACGACACGGACCCGTGGTACTGATGCCATGAATTCAAATATCCTCCTTGATTACACAATCCCAAAACTATCTTTGAAATAGCATAGCTGATACTCCAGTGCAATGAATTTTATTTATGTTGGTGTGACAGGGAATGATGTGGCTAACATAACCCGGTGCATCTTAAAGGGGCAAATAATACAGTTCTTTATGTAGTCATAGTGTGTAAGGTAGGAGTACTGCAGGTAGTTGGGCTCTGCAAGAAGTATTTTCCAGCTTTCTTTATGCAGAGAAGGTGTTTACCTGCAGAAGTTGCTTTTCAGTTGAAATAGCAAGGCTTGTTTTCTCTCTTCAGGGGATTGGCTGTTGTGTCGGTTATTTGGCATGTCTCACACCACAGAGTGGGGGATTCCGTTGGCACCTGGCCTTCCCATTCTTGATAATATTTCGGCATATTTCGCCAGTGGAGATGAAGTTGATGCTTTAGCCTCTCATCTTCTTGAGGGTCTTCCAGTCAGTGGTAAAAGATTTGTAGATGCTTTACCGCCAGACACCTGCAGCACTCCAAAAGGAAAGGCCTTGGCTGTACTTGACTATTGGTGTACAAAGAAGCCCCAGGAAGCAAATGGTGCTCGCCTTTTCGAAGTTCTGGAATTGATGAATGTTAATCCCCGTGCGGCTGTGGAATTCAAGGGACAACTTATCCCTCTGGGTGAAGGTGAGAACAAGGTGTATCAATTTTTGTTTACCATCTTACAGTAGTCACCCCTGCAGTGTCTCATCAAGAAATTTAGCTGCCCGGATCCAACATGATCTGGTTGCCCATTTTCAACTGGATCAGCCCAGAAATTTCCAGCTCCATGTACTGCTGCCTGCAGTACTCATTTAACACTGCCCTTCATGTTTACATGTCATTATTTTATGATCAGTTTGACATTTAATATATTGATGCAGTTGTAACAGTGAATGAAAAAAGGCATCAATTGAATTATACAGAGTGCAATGTGGCTAGATCATAGGGTGCAGATAGCTAGGCGGTGTGCGAGCGTGAGTGCCCACTCTGAACACGGGGTAGTATACAGTGCACCCATAATCCTACATGATGCAATGTTCATTGGGAATCTTCCCCAACATGATCTGGGATGGTGTCCAGTGCTTTATTCTGTGAATTTAACAGACTATATGTGCATGCCTTGCGATGTTTTGGCAATCAACAGAGAAGGATCGATCGTATTTGTCACTCGTTTGCTGTCGAAATTTCCACAGAATGGAGCGTTTCAGCCTAGCGATCTTGTGACTTCCTCAGTAGCACCAATGGACTAGACACTCCCGATACGCCTCCAGAGTTGGAGAAGATCTCGGAACAAATAGATCTAGCATGCTTACTGCTAGTTGTACTGTGCTGACTTTGCTGCCAGTATCGTAGAAGAGGAAGAAAGTTCATCATTGTTGTGATCGTGATCTCCCTCTGCTGAACGGAAAATGCACATTCCTTTGTGTTGAGAGAGAATAGAGTGTGGTGGTTAAACACTAGCTTTTGATCAAATGTCACCTGGTCTGCACCTGTAGTTTAAAACGTACCGCTTTCGCAACTGTTAGGTAGCAGGGCGTTCTTCAAGAATTAGTATACATCTCTTATGGCACCCGGATATTCGCTGCTGGCCAGGTGCAGCCACTAATCAACATGATTAAGGCGTAGTAGTATGCTGTCACACACAGTCACACGCTGTAGGTCATTGTAGTACAGTCCTGGGATGCATCGGTACCGTAGCAGATCGACAGCTCGCCAAAATAAAGCCATACTTCACCAGGGTCACACAATGTAGTGGCTGCGATTTTTCAGCCACGTACTAGATCATCTCAAACTGGGTCGCTGACCCAATTGACTCGCCTCTAGATGAAACAATGCCCCAGTTAGTTCTGGGATATCATGGGTTCTTATGTCTAAATGTTCAGGCTATGACATTGCAATATAGCACTTTTGCATGCGATAACAGGTGTGTTGAGTGATTGTACAGTGTATGCTGTCACATACTATGTGCATGCTTGCGGTAACGGCTATTTGACGTCTATACAGTGGGGTGATATGTATCGATGTACAGGCAGTGAACATTTTGATACCAGCCTATCTGGGTAAACGTCAATATTGTGATATCTTGCTGCCACGTTAATGTTGTTGCATATTTGTTAGTTTGTTCTGGTCACCTTGTGCTTCTGGCTTGTTCTCTGTAATGTCTGTTCCTTCTTCACTCCTGCACTCCACTGCACACTTTTTATATTCAATACTCACAATGGGTGTCATGGTACTTTCATAGACTGTGTAGTTGTAACTGTTAGTGAGTGCTGCAAGTATTAATTTGAGGCTGGGTTATGAAACTCATTGCCAAAAACTGGCTTGCAGGTATAGAAAGCCCTACCTCTTTCTGATCTGCACAAACATGTGTACCTAAACATACAATGCCTAATTATGAAGTTATGGAGCATCCAGTGAGTCAAAGGCATTCTTTAAACAGGATTAAACAGTTTACTCACTGTGTAAAGTCTGTAATCTGTGTTATTAGGTGCTTCATCATTGGAAGATCAGTCATCAACTGTACATGTGTCAGCCTATTCGTCTGATACGTCATCTGCAGCCCAGTTCTTGTCGTACTCAGCTGACTCAGCTGGCTGTAATCCTCCACCAATGACTGGCAATGATTTATCATTTACATATGGTTTATGTCACACAGCTATGACTGACAACAGTCTAACATTTACAGATGGTTTACTACACACAACAATGACTGACAACAATCTATCATTTACAGATGGTTTACCACACACAACAATGACTGAGAGCAATCCATCATTTACAGATGGTTTGCCACACACATTAATGACTGGCGATGATCCAACATTTACAGATGGTTTGCCACACACAACAATGACTGACAGCAATCCATCATTTACAGATGGTTTGCCACACACATTAATGACTGGCGATGATCCAACATTTACAGATGGTTTACCATGCACAACAATGACTGACAACAATCCATCATTTACAGATGGTTTGCCACACACATTAATGACTGGCAATGACCCAACATTTACAGATGGTTTACCACATACAACAATGACGGACAACAATCCATCATTTACAGATGGATTACAACACACATTAATGACTGGCAACGATTCAACATTTACAGATGGTTTACCAAACACAACAATGACTAACAACAATCTGACATTTACAGATGGATTACCACACACAACAATGACTGACAACAATCCATCATTTGCGGATGGATTACAACACACATTAATGACAGACAATAATCCAACATTTACAGATGGTTTACCACACACGACAGTGACTGACAGCAATCCATCATTTACAGATGGATTACAACACACATTAATGACTGGCACTGATCCAACATTTACAGATGGTTTACCACATACAACAATGACTAACAACAATCCAAAATTTACAGATGGATTACCACACACAACAATGACTCGCAACAATCCACCGTTTACAAATGGCTTACAACACACATTAATGACAGGCAATGATCCAACATTTACAGATGGTTTACCACGCACAGCAATGACTTGCAATGATTCAACATTGGCATATGGTTTACCACACATAGCAGAGAGCGGTTCTGCTTTTCCACTTACTCAGGATTTATCAGACACAAGGGACACTGTAGCAGTGGGGGTGGACATTGCTGGAATGAGCTCACAAGGTATTTTTTTTGTCATACAACTCTCAGTTGCAAAGTTTCTCTTTTCAGCTTTTGAGGTTTCACTCTTCTCCTACACATGTTTACACTTCCGGACAATCATTCTTTTGTAAAATCTAGCTATCAAGAATAGTAAGTGCCCTTTCCAGCGGCTGGAGAAATATGCTTCTTTGCTTATTCTCTTTCCCTCTAACATGAAAGTAGGTTTAAAATCGTTTGCTCACTAATAGTTATCAGTTTGTAAAGATTTGTGTCCACTCATGGTCAAATCTTTGCTGGCTGGTGAGGTGCACTGAATAGATAGGTTGAGCAATTGTGTTCTTGGTTGGAAGTCTGGTGATAATCGACTAGCAACTACAAGCAAGGTACTTGGTTGATGTATTCTGTTCTTTGCTGGACAACTTCTAATCAAAGCAAGTCAGGATGTGGTTGTTGTGTTCCACAGTGCTGTAAGCAACACAGGACATGCCCTTCCTTAACTTTTCATCCGTTTCCCTGTGATAAAAAAGAAATGCTGCATGATTGCTGTTATGTTTTCGTCCAACCCCAGGACGCAACTTCAGACCGTCAGGCCAAGGTGTCTTTACAGCATGGTATCCGTAATCCAGATGGCCACAAGGAACCCAGAAGAAGAGAAAAGAAGCGTGTTAGAAAAACGTATTGCCCACGTGTACGGCCGCCATGGTTGCTATAGTAACACATTAAGGTAGCTCAGTACTCAAACTACTGCATACACCGCATCTCCTCCCCCAATTTAACAAGTCATATCCGCTCGATCAGTCTTTCCAGTCTCTTAGATGTGCCTGTTGATCGCCACAGAACCGAGACAACGTCCACAGACAATTTAGTGCTCCTTGTGTCTGCTTTGGTCTCGAGTAAAACTGCTGCATCAACCTCTGGTGTCACAGACGTCATGCTCCTCCTGAGGGGTTTTCCGCGTTTCCGGTGCGATACTTCCAGACTCCCCTCCGTCCAGCATTTCCGGTGTTACTTTCCCTGGCTTCCCTCGGTAGGTCTCCAACTGAACCTTTGCAGGCTCCAAGCAAGATGTCTGTGGTGGCGTGACTTCAGGCACTACTGGCTGATTGCCAGTGCATAGCAGATGGTCGAGATGTCCATCATCCAGGGTAACAAGATACAAATTTGGACCTCACCGTTCTGCTACAATATCAGGCGATCACATCCTTCCACGCACGTCATGGACCACTACCACCAACATGAAGCTCTTGATAGTGGCCACCTTTTCCCACCTGTGCTGCTTGTTTGTTCATCACAGTTGCCCCGATATCTGGGCGAACCAGAGATAGGTGGGCACGGCACTCCCTGCCTAAGAACAGACTTGCGGGCATCCAGCCTGTTACTGTGTGGGGTGTCGTTCGATAACGCAGCAAGAAATCCACCAAAGTTGTTTCAACAATGTGTGTGCCTGGCTGCTGAAACACTGCGCTTGAAAGACTGCACAAGCCTCTGCAGCGCCATTACTTGCCAGATGGTACGGCATAACCTTGATATGCTTCACATCATTATGCTGCAAAAAAATCAGAGAATTTGGCGCTGACGAATTGTGGTCCGTTATCAGTCATCACTTGACAAGGCAAACCAAATTGAGTGAACATGTCATGCAACACATTCATAGTTGCACCTGCTGTCGTTGAATTCATTGGAATGATTTCTGGCCACTTCAAGTGAGCATCCGTTGCTAGCTGGAGATTCTGCCCCTCCTTTTCAGCAAAGTCTAAATGGACTCGCTGCCATGGCGTACCTGGCCACATCCACGGCATCAACGGCGCTACCGATGGTAGCAGTGGTGCTTGCTGACAACCTGCGCAGCTCCAAACGCATGCTTCTATTTCGTTGTCGATACCAGGCCACCACCCAGAGTTCCTTGCGACTTCTTTCATCCTTACAATGCTGGGATGAGCTGTGTGTAGCTCCTTGAGTATCGTGCTCAGGTGTGATTCGGGAATGATGACTCATAAACCCCACAGCAAGCAATCGTCCTCCACTGTCAACTCAAAACGTCTTGTTAGATAAGGCTACAATCGTTGCTCCTCCAAGTCTTCTGGCCAACCTGTCTTGACAAAGGTGAGTACCCGCAACAACACTGCGTCCAACCGCATACTGCTCTGGGTATCCTTCACCATTATGGGCATGCTGTCTAACTTCAGCGAGTTGATGTTGTATCTTGCATCTCCATCCCAGCTGTCAGTCGTTGGCAACAGAAGGCACGACAGTGCATCTGCAATAGAATTTTCTGAGCCTGGAATGTACTTCAGATCGTAGTCGAAAGCAGACAACATGACTGCCCATCACTGCAAATGCTGGGCTGCCAGTGTTGGGATCACCGTCTTCGATCCCAGGATGTGTTGCAATGGCTTGATGTCTAACAAGATCGTAAACTTGTGGCCGTACACATACAAGCGGAAACGCTCAAGTGCAAAGATGATAGCAAACACCTTGTTTAGCTGGGAATAATTCTGAGCCTGACTGAGTGTTCTCAGGGCAAAAGCAATTGGGTGATGTGAACTATCCGCATACATGTGCATCATCACTGCACTCACATCATACAGTGACGCATCTGCTGCCACCGCCAAGGGTAAGCTAGGATCAAAGTGCACCAGCTGAGTTGCCTCCACTACTGCCTTCTTGACCCTATCAAATGAAGCTTCACACGCCTTGGTCGACAGCAGCTCATACATTGGATGTGCTAGTGTGAACAGATGAGGGGTGAATTGTGCCTGAAAATTCACCATACCTAGCCACGAGCGGAGTTCATTCCCATCCTTGGGTGCTGGCGCTTTCATGATTGCAGTGACGTGCTCATCCATTGGCTCCATTCCTTTGCTGGACAATCATCGTCCCATGTAAACCACTGACTCCACGTAGAAGAATCACTTGACTGGCTTGACGTGGAGACTGTACTTTGCGAATTGCTTCAACAAGGCATCAACGTTACGATAATGCTCTTCATCATCTCTCCCTGTCACCTATACATCGTCCATAATATCACAAACCATTTTCAAGTCTGCCGTCACTTGATCGATAAATCATTGCCAGATTGCTGGACTTGATGCAATGCCGAACGGTAAATGTGTGTACTGATAGAGACCTCTTGGGGTGTTGATGGTAGCCAGCTCGCAAACTTGCTTGTCTAACAACAGCTGCTGGTACGCACTCTTCAGATCTATCTTGGCAAAACGCTGACCATTGGCTCGTCATCCAAAAGCCTCTTCCAAGGTAGGAATCGGGTACTTTTCCACGTTCAAGGCTGGGTTCACCGTAACCTTATAGTTACCGCACAGCTATACTGTGCCATCAGCCTTGAGCATGCACACCAGTGGCGTCACCCACTCTGAAAATTCTACTGGCTCAATGATCCCTTTGTCTTGCATTCATTAGACTTCACAATCCACCGCTGATTTCAGGGCAAAAGGCGCTGGTTGGAGTTTGCAGAACTTCGGCACCACTCCATCCTTCAGATGCAGCTTGATTTCGACACCTCTGATCATACCCAGCCTGTCGCCGAAGACCTCAGGATACTACTTGCGCCAGTGGTCAGGATCTGCCACTTTCGATATGTCAGCTACTCGTTGCACAGCCGCTTTGGCCAGGAACAGCTTTGCCCAATCAAGACACAGAGTGACCAGCCAGTTACAGCCCAACGATGGCACAGCGTCTCCATCTGTGGCCACAACGACTAACGGTAGTGTTGCTTCTTGCTCCTCCAATTTGACTGGTGCGGTAATTTGGCCAACGCCACTGGGAGAGAAGAGGACCCCTGGTCTCCTCTATCTGCAAATACTAAAGTATTTAGAATCCACTTCCAATTGGCAAACTAAGGCTAGATGGTGATTTTCTGATGGTGTCTAAAGATCTCTCATCAGAATATCAGACATTGATGGGAGCTCATTTAAAACTGCTGTTTCCTGTCATCGAGGAAGCTATGCAGGTATCTGAAGCTTGAAGTGTTACCATTGAGTTTTGGAAGTAACTCCATTGTGAACATCTGCTGGTCCTTCCCTGCAAAAGATTATAATATAGGGGTATGGTAAGCATGTTACCGTTTAGCAAAAAGTATGTGTGGGATCAATGATAGTCACTATCATTGCTGCAACCGCGTGGAATGAGACCTCTTTCATGCCTATTGCTCGATATTTACGTTTGGTTCTTTCCAGAGATATGCCCTCCTACCTAGCAAAGGTATTCTTTTTAGTAATCTATTGAGATTATCATTCAAACTCTGTTGACAGAAAAGTGCAACCCATTCATAAGAATCCCTGTTATCTTTGAGGAATATATCACAAGTGGATTTGTTTTTGGCCTTGCCATCTATGTCTGTTGGATAAGAATTCTCAATATCTGTAGAAAGAGCTCGAAGGTCTTCCTTTTAGCTTTCTCTGGCCAGTTGTACCTCAGGCTACCCAGTTTAGTCATGCTCTAAATATTGTTTTGAGACATTGATCACTGTCTCTGTTGCTATGGCAACTGATATTTTGTTTTCTTGGCTTGTGTGAAGATGATTATTGAAAGTGACCCTGACAACTGATCTACTGTAGAATTTTCGGATGAAATTTAATGGTCTGAACATTTCATATTTCTGACAGCTAAAATTTGTGACTTCTGTTTTGTATTCCAAATTCCGCAGTGTCTGCTATCTGGAGTTGCTCTCGTTCATCCGACACGTTTGGTCTTCTGCTAGATGACAGCTTTTCAAATCTTGCGCCAGAACTAGATATCTTGCCACCCATTACAGGTTACTTCATACGGCTGTTAAACAATGATGGCAATGCATCTGTCTCCTTGACAAGAAGACCACTCAGTATGTACTGTAAATCTGCAATGAAATAAAAAAAATAGGGTACTATATAGTATTCTTTTCCGGTGTATATTTCTGGTTAGCCATGACAATGCATCACTCTGAGCAAATGCTCAGAAGAAAGTCATCTTTGGATTTATAGTCCATGGGTGAGGAAGCATATTTTCCCAATTGTAAACAACAAGTGTTTAACGCATTTAATCACTAATTTGTACCTTGAAAACGTAACATAAATTTGTCAGTCTCTGAGGTGGTCAAAAGTTGCAAAATTCATGCTTTCCACTCTTCAATCACATTGCCATGGGAACAGAAACATTCCATACCCTTTTCACGTGTAATGTGACTTAAAGACTTCAGGATATCACAAAAACATGTGAGCAAGGCTGGCAACAATTTTAGGATTACTTGACTAGTGTTGATTGCACTTTTAAAGTTATGATGGGATGTTAAGAATAAGAAAGAAATTGGATGCTGGCTGCATAAGATTTCTGTGGATAGCAGTGTACATGTAAATACAGTGTGGTGGCTTCATCCCTCTCTTTCTCTTTGGCTCTGTTCCTAATGACTCCAGAAGTAATTTTTTCATTCTTTATTCTATGTGTATATTTAAGTTTGAGCCTGGGTGAATAGAATAATGTTGTCATCTGTTTGGAATAGGAATACTGATCCGGGAGAACTTGATTCCCATTCTCACCCAAACCGATCAAGGGCCTTGCACTGTCACTTTTTCAACCGAGCATTTTTATTGATAGCTAAATGACATTCTCCAAATTTTTGATAGCATCTGTTAGCTGCATAATGGGATGGTATACATTTGTGCATGGCACAGTTTTATTGCAAGAAATTGCTGCAAAATGGGAGCACCATGTTGGTGTCTGAACAATTATTTTTGAAGGTGCTGAAGTACAGCAGAATGATCTAAGCTGATTGCGAATAGCTGCCTCCCAAGTTCGCAGAATTTCGCCATTTTCATAAAAAGACTGCTGTTTTGCAGACTTGAAAATGAGTAAAGTAGAAAATGACGAATCTGCTGAGATAAAGAAGCATTTCAGGCTATATTTCAGTAAATTTCACTGAAAGCTATCACAACGGCTGTGAGCAACAGTGGTAGGTGTCAACGTAGTGTAACTTTTGGAGTGTAGCATTGAGTATGACAAGAACACAGCACTTACTCCTGTCGGTATGAGTGGCTTCTCCTACCAGGTGCAGGTTTTGCCACAGAGGTCTAGTGGTGATAGCAAAGATTGTCCCAATTTCATTCTCTCATAGAGTCATGTGCTATCCATGCGTGCTGTCAACAAACATGTTTCTTTTCACTAAATGTAGTGTTGCATTTTCTAGAAATCAGAGCCAGAGTCTCAGCAGAACTTGCATTTTAGCAGAAAAAGAGCATCATTTTATTAGTGATTTTGAGATGGTAATGCCAAAAGCAGTTAAAGCAAAATTGGCAGATTTGGGAAATGATAAATTTAGGGTTGCCAAAAGCAAGCTGATAACCGATGATACTGATGAACACTTGCTGTGTACTGCAGCTCCCCCCAGCTCTGAATGTGCAGTGAAAGGGATAAGTTGAGTTGACTTATCATCACTGATGACAGTGGCAGAAACAGCGATGCCAATAAGTCATTTTCATTGTGCCGGTGGTCTGGCTTCAGGGTAAAATTTTGCCAGTCCTATTGTTTAATTGTAAATTTGACCATTTTTTGACAATTATGACATTCTGTCCCGATAATGCCTATGGTCACAGCACCTGACAGCTTCTGAAGTAGTCTACTTAGCTAACAAGAAAAACGCAAACTAAACCCATTGCGTGATCGAACACCGAATGTACACACCGGGGAGCAGCTATTCGATTACTCTAGATCTATATTGTAATTTTTGTGGTCAAAAGTAGCATTGTCATGGCAATAATTAGCTCATGGAAAGCCTTGTTTGGGCACATACGACCAGTGTAGGAACAGACAAGTGCTAAAACCTTTGATTTCTATCTTCTTTGTTAAAGGGTGTCTGCACACGAAAATGAAAATTTCGCCAGATTGTCTTCTTCCTTTCGAAAGGTCTCTGTGCTAAGCAGCGGAAGTCAGAGCTGCCGCCTTTGTAACAGGATCTCTTCCTGTATCACTCGGTAAGGTTGGCAACAGCGGAAGATGGAATAAGTACAACAGCAAAAGATGTGCCGCGTCCGGAAATTGAACCCGGGTCTCAGGATTTGGCCTCCTGCGCCTTAACCACTTGGCCACTGCAGCACACCACCAGTCATGAGCCACATGCTTTTGCAGTTGTTTAGAACTTCGTTACAGCCTTTCACTGAACAACATGAGGCAGCTGCATGATCTTACCTCTGCCTGTGACATCAGTTGTCCAAAGCTTTGTACATGTAGTTGCATGTAGATCTATGTACAATGACTATGCTCACAATCTCTGGTCCAAACAGGCAGGAAGAGGCCACCAATTCCTCATCGGTTGATGTATTCTAGCTCTGGCTAAATCCTGGAAGCCGGCTATCCTGCTGTCATAACCTAAATCCTAGCAGCACAAGTGGTTATTTCATTCCCCTTCAGACTGGAGATTGTGAGCATAGCTGTTGTACATAGACCTACTTGAATGCAACAACACATACATGTTGAAGCATGGCTCGAAGCTTGGGACAACTGACATCATCGGAGGGGGTGAGATTATGCTGCTGCCTCTGGTTGATCACTGAAAGTCAGCAGCTCTTGCTCCCATTGCTTAGCGCAGACACCTTCTGAAGGGAAGACAATATGCCAAAGTTTGCATCCCCTACAGAGGATGGCCCATTTACTATTTCTAGGCGATTTCACCGTACAGTTGCCTACTCTAAATGACAAACTTTATTATACTGATATATTTTTAATATTGTGTTGCAACAGGTGATTCCGATGTGCTGTTTCAATTGGTCTGCGTGTGTGTGGCGTGCCAGTTGGATGGCAGCTCCCATGAGTCTGAGGAGAGCTTTGTTCAACTATTCACCTCCATACTCGGCGGTTTTCTTCGCCTTGACCCTGCCCAGTTAAAGTGTCATGCAGTCCTCACGTATGCAGAGGACTGTACAAGGTTTATTTTCTCATTGCCACATTCTTTTTCTGAAAAGCTGCTGAAAGATTGGTCAAATCCCTATGAAGCCAACTTACTTCAGCGGCTATGTGCCTCTCTTCCGTCTGTAACATCAACAGTCATGCCAATAGGCTGCATCACTGACAGGATTGGGAATGTGCAATGGGAGTTTCCCCAGCATCTTCTTCATAAGCAAGGTTCGCTGAACAATGTTCAAACAACTGAAACAGTTGGAGTGTGCATAATAAAATATTTCTGCTAAGTGCCAATTCAAGGCTCACAATATGTTGCAAGAGACAACAATTCTTCCATTTTTGCTGTTTTTGTGCAAGCAAAACAATGGTTACATTTAAAGCCAGGAAAAAAACAAATTGATAATTCACGCTGTTTGGCCAGCGGTGAACATGACCCTGCAGGAGAAAGAAGTAAGGTTTAACAATGTTGTGTTTATTCACTACATAGCTGTACAAATCTGAAGATGTCAAATTTGATGTAGCTGTAATATTGGAATGTTTAGATGCATACCTAGTATCTCCCTGCTGTCCTTTATCCCTAAAGTTGTTTTAGCCATGTAAGATTAAAGTATCTAATTTTGTGTTAAACAGACAATGGTGATGTCAAATTGACTCTTCCACCTACTGATGGCAAGGCAGACTCTTCACTTGAGCCGCATGCAAAGAGATCTAAAACTGTCGATGCTTCAAGTGCCTTAGAGGGAGTGGAGTATGAAGAAGTCAATGGTAATTCTAACAACTTATCAACTCTAAAACTTGAATCATTCCTATCACAGCAGATAATGTATTGCTGTATTCAATTTTCAGCTGATGCTAGTTATGTAGACTGTCAAGATTGAGCATTAACTATTAATTATGTGCATTGTGAGTCATTGGAGTTTTTTGTTGTGAATTACATTCTTCATGATCAATTTCATGTTGTCCATCAACACTGGCTAAGGTGTTTGGTTTGTGTTTGTACGTTTGTGCTCACAGATGTGGTTGTGGCTTGTTTCTCTCCCACTCACCTCAACACCATTGCTATTACAGTCAGTAAAGATGTGTTTGAACATGGAAAATTTAGAGACTCCAAATTCATGAAAACTGTTTGTACAGGCTTTTTGAAGATGCAGGGTGGGAGAGTAACCCTTGAACAAAGTGAGTGCAAAAATCTTCAATTTTTAGCAATTCAATATTTTCGCTATTTCCTGTGTGCGACTTTATGAGTACAGCAATAGTCGATAATGCTGCTAAGAGCTAATATGCAGGGTACTAGGAGCTCAAGTCTTCTGTACTGTACAACTCCACTGCTCATCATGACAAGCAGGTTTAAGTTGAGTTCATGAGCTATAAGCATTGAGTGTGCATATCCTGGTAATGGAGAGATTGTCATGTTTAATTCTGTACACTGTAGTGGTGATGGAATGCACAACAAGCCACCTAATTTCCATTTGTGGCCTACCTTGATGAGTAGTGTACTTGCGAATTAATCAGCTATCAATTTTGGGAATAAACACTGGGACATTTGGGAGAAAAGGTCAGTGATGAAACTTCAGTTTCACCAATTTTTTGTATTCCTTCTTCAGACCTCGATGACCTGTCTGGATCTGATATTCTGTGCCTGTCTGTCATTGTCGTTCCTGGAGAAGTGGATTGCTATGAACCAAAGAAGCTGACGGAATTAGAGGAGAGCTTCAAGGGGCTAATGAGCAAGTTCCTGGAAATTGACAAGAGCCGGGTCAATGTTGTCGGGATTCACAGTGGCAGCATTGCATTTGCTTTCACTCTTCCACTGCGTTTTGCTAGGCTGCTTTGGAAGAGCTGGAGGGAGAGGCCAGAGGATCTGCATGCTGCTCTGTATCAGCTCATCGATGATTCTCCGTTCCCTGTCCAAAAAGTGTCACGAGTCTTCGGAACAGAAGAGCTCACTCAGATGTATAAAATTGCCAGCAGGTCAACATTGTGTGGTAGGTGTCAGTAATAATCTCACTTTAATTTGATAAACTTCCTCTTTTGGAAACCAAGCAAACCAAATACAGGAGGACGAATATACAGCAGATGACGTTTTTCTCATTGTCAATGGAAATTTGCCAACAAATATCCAACATTCTCCAGTTTTCGTTTTCTCCCCTGACGTATGTGATTAAGGCTGGGGATTTATGGTTCCCTGCATGGTCATTAGTGTGAGCATGGCGTGTGTCTCCACCAGTTGAAGGAGTGGAGAGTAATAGATTTTAGTTGTCTGGACTAGTTCTCAGTTTCTACCCTGTAATGCCACCATACACTGATCTGCTGCATAGTGCTAAATGTTAATGGAAATATTTGCCCTTTCAAAACAGTAAAGCGTAAACATGTCTGGTGAAAAAAAGACAGCAACAAATCACTGTCTCTAGGGAAGCTTTCCAAGTATTGGTCAGGAAAAGTTCCCAGTTGAGATGCATGACTGGTGCGTGCTGTGTAAATGTGCTTTGGAGAATGCATCCGGATTTGGATTCATCCTTCGAATCAGGATGCATAGAGCACATTGTATTATTTGTGCTGAAAGGTTTAGCCATCTATGCACAAGTTACACTTGAGGGTAATATCTGGATGTGGCCAGGGCAACATGCTTTCGCT
>JAOWAW010128093.1:0-11784 GCA_028565695.1 Nicola tetela
AGGCTTGTATGGGTGAAGTTACGTGATGGTGAGAATGTCAATTTCATGATTCTTGTCCCCATTAGCTCCAGTTTAGCAGCTCATCTCTTCACCTCACAGGTATTGCTCCGTGAAGTCGTCAGCCTTTGTTGCAAAGAATCCAATAAGCTTAATATCGATTTTCGGGCAGTAGAACTAAGCCCGGTGAAAAAAATCCAAACCACTTGCATTGGAGCCATGTTCTTTGGAGTTAGTAATCAGCGCATTGCCACCCATTTACCAGCGGTTCCGTGCAATACCTGTCAAGTCAAATCAAGTCTTTATTACCCTCCATTGGGATGGCCCGAGGCCAGTGGGAGGGGGCTCCAAATTATAAAGCGATAAAACAAATTAAAAAATAAAAGTGTAGTTAGCTCGGGATCGAAAAAAAAAGTCGAGCGGTTGAAAACTAGGTGAAAGGATTAACAGCAATCTCTCCGTTCCAGCCATTAGCCAGTGAAGAGATTCTTTTTCAAGGTCAGCAGGTAGGTAGGCAACTCTGAATAAACCTCTGTGAAGCATGCTGTGAGGTACTTCCTTCAAGCGGCCAGATACATAGTTATTGCCATCGTCAGGCCTGTAGAGGCTGAGGAGGGCTCCACAGACAATTAATTCGTGTGCGAGTGTGTGTGTGTGTGTGTGTGTGTGTGTGTGTGTGTGTGTGTGTGTGTGTCTATCTGTCTGTCTGTCTGTCTGTCCCCATCACGCTGCAACCGTTACTAGCCTGCGCGCGCTTAATCGCGTCTTTTTTCCCGATCAAAATGTATGGTAGGAAGGCATACATACTTCAACCGAGCCATGCAGCTCAGCCGCAGCTGTTTCTAATGAATGCCATGAACCGAGGTCTACCTTTCTAAATACATCGCCAGAGAAAAACCTTTCCGAAACCGGGTGAAAAAAGGGAAGAGGAACAAATTCTAGACGCCAGCTGAGCCTCTGAGTGGCTGACTCTCCCTGATTCGTTGTGTACCGCCCTAGGCCCTAGTCAAGCTTGCTCCTTTGCCTAATCGGATAACCGGATACGGTAGCAAAATCAAAGTGAGCCTAACCTCTGCCCGGGCCGACTCTCTCCGAGTCGTTTGCTTATCGATCGGAGCGCTGAACTTCTGAAAGACTTAGTGTTTATCTCTGATATCGATAGCAATAGGGAGTCCCGGGCCCGCCGCTGATTCGATTGCAGCTGTTGCCGTGAGCTCTGAACTTTGGACGGAAAGGGCGACATGACTCACGCAGTTGAATGCATGTAGGTGGATTTGGTTCCGCCAAGCGGCAACATTTCCAGCATGCCGACACTGTGCTTCGTGCACGTAGGTTTGTTTTAGTCTGTTCTGTTCTTTATTACCCTTCATGGGATGGCCCTAGGCCAGTGGGAGGGAGCTCCAAATAATAATATTAATAGTATAAAATAAGAATAATAATTATCAGTAATAAATAGTAATAGGTAATAGCGTATTCATAAATTTCTAATGAGAAAGAAAAGCTATTTGCACCGATATAGGGTAGTGGAGTGTTTGGGTGGAGTTGAGGATATAATAATGCCATGTAACGGTCGGATACCTTAGAATGATTGGAGTAGTTGCGTAGGTGAATGCATAATTATGTTTGAGGTGTTGTCAGTGGTTGAAAGGGCATGAACTGCAGGTGGATTTTGTAGTTAAAGAGATGTTTTGCCGTTGCAATTTTAAGGTTACTCAGTGTCATGGTGGTGAACTTAAGTGAGTTGGGAAGCAGGTCATAGACTGTTGTGCTTAAGAAAAGAGGAGAGTAACGACAGAGCCTTGTCCGAGGTATTGGCGTATTGAAGCTCCTGGGTGAAAGCAAGTTGTAGTTTAGTTGTCTCTCTGAGAACGTCTGTTGCTGAAGGTGTAATGGGGCTGTCTTTTTTGCGCAGTGAACGCGCCAGAAGTACCAGGTGGTACTCGCGCCTAGATGATAGTGTTGGCCACTTTACTTGAGCGAGTAAGTGGCTGTGGTTAACCGGTATGTATAATGGGAGGCCCAAAACGATTCGAGCAGCCCGGCGTTGGAAGCGCTCCAACCGGTCGGTTGAGTGCTGGGAGAGTCCGCTCCAGACTGTGTCTCCGTACTCCAGTATCGATCTTATATAAATTTGATAAAACACTGACAGGGCTGAGGGTGATAGCCATGATCGAAGGCGACGTAACATCCGAAGGAGGTTTCCAGCTTTCTGCAGGGTAGTGTTGATGTGTTTATTCCAACGCAAGTCTTCTGTAAGGTGAACCCCGAGATGGCGATGATGGGTGGTAGTACGAAGAGAAGAACCGTAAAGAGTGATGTGCGGGGGATGTTCTAATGTTGTACGTCGCTTAGTTTCCATGATAACCGTCTTGTCGCTGTTGGCCAGGAGCCTCCACTCTTTTAGCCAGGTGCCAGTTGCAGCTACTGCTGCCTGTAGGGAAGTTTCGCATGTATTCCTCGAGTAGTGTGTAGTAGTGAGTGCTGTGTCGTCTGCGAATTGGTTGCAAGTCGTCAGACTATCAACAACGTTGGGCAAGTCGAACGTGTAGTCTAAGAATAACAGCGGCCCAAGGACGGAGCCTTGGGGAGCACCAGCCGGAATGGTTGCCCATCATGACATATGGTTGTTTACTCTCACTCGTTGTTGTCGGTTGTTCAGGTACTCAGCAAGCCACACCAATGCTCCGCCAGTGACACCTAGGTTATTTGAGCTTAGCAAGTAAGTCTTTGTGCCAAAAGCGATCGAATGCCTTTGAGAGGTCATAATAGCAGCTCATGAGCATAGCTTCATTCCGGCATACGCATGCGCTGTATCCAAGCGTATCCATGCGGCGGCTTGCGGCGGCAATGTATGCATGTATATGCACGCCGTCATGGCTGCCAAGCAGAGCTTACCTTGCTCACCAACGAAAGAAAGTTTAACTGCTGCAGCTTTCCTACGAAGCTCATGACTATTGTAGCCGACAGCCAACACCCTGAATAACAGATTGGCCGTAGGTTTTTTTCGACTCGTGCGGTAGAGATTCAGCTTTGGCTACGGACTTGGCTACCTTCTTGTCCGCCCGCCGAGCGATATCTTGTCGCTGCCAAGGGCGACAGACAATAGGGCAGAATCTGGAAACACATCCTGGGCAATGTTAAAGCGCTTTAGACTCTGATAGAACAGCCAAGTGACCTTCTGAACGCATGCAAGTATAATTTTGATGCGATAGGTTGCGGCTCCCACTATACTTTGCATGCTATACCCGTACTCCACAGGCCATAACTCAAGAACGCTTCGGTAGATCTTCGACATTTTCTCAGGATTTGGTCTACAGACTGCTCTGATCCCAATAGACCTGATGTCATTCATGAGCTATGGTTAAAATCATGAGATCTACAGCGATTTCAGGGTCGAGAGAACGCTATCACCGGCCTTGGAATGGGCGTTCGTTCTTGCTTGTTTCGGCACCGGGAAGGTTACCGTTTACGCAAGCGCCAAGTTTCAATACCCGACTACAAGGTTATGGCAAATCCTGGGCAGATATTTTTCGTCAAGGAGGTTTTTTTCAACCGATTTGTCCCTCTGGCGAGAGCTTCCTGCTCGCCATTTTTCTCACGGAAATCTTGCGCATACGTATGCCGGAATGCAGCTATGCTGCAGCTCATGATGTATTTTCCCTGTTCGATGGATTCGGAAAGATGGTGAACAATTCTGGTGAGTTGCGGCACAGTACCATCATGCGAAGGGAGTCGCTCATTAACTAAGTTGTACAGCTTGGTGTAAACAAGTCGCTCTAAGACTTTGGCGAGGCAGCTCAGTAAAGATATGGGCCGGTAGTTGCTTGGTAATGTCCGTTGTCCCTTCTTGTGTATCGGCGTGACCGTGGCTTGTTTAATTCCAATCAGCTGGTATGGTCGCAGTTCTTAAGCTAAGGCTGAAGAGATGTTGTACGCAGGGGCTGATTTCGTGTGCAAGCGGACGAAGAAGATTATTAGGTAGGATGTCTGCTCCACAGGCTTTATTCACATCTAGTGCTCCCAACAATTTTTCAACCTCGGATCTGCTAATAGTGAGGTCCTCTAAGCGCTGTCTTTGTTCTCCGCCTACCTTTATAGGTGGTACTGGCCCACTGTATGACGATTCTTTGGATTGTGTGGTGAAGAAGTCGTTAAGAGCTTCTGCTTTCTCTGTATCGGTAGTGACGGTTGATCCACCTGGCAAATGGAGGTCGGGAACATTGGACTCTTTGAGTGCAATCTAGGTACTACACAGCTCTCTCGTTTCGTCAGGACGGTTGATCGATTCAGGTTGTGACTTTGTGTGTTGTGGTCGGCGGTTGCACTATTTTGATCCGGATTGTGATCGGGAGAAAGGCTTCGAACATAATCCGGCTTTGCGTGCCGAAGAAGTGTTGATACTTTATTGTGTTGAACGCGAAAGTTTGTCCAGTCTACCGAAGCGTGTGGGTGCCTGTATCTTCTGTAGAGTCTATGCTTTTCTCGAATTTGGTGTTTTATTTCAGGTCGTACTATTTATCGTTTAGTTGTCCAGCGGTGTGGAATAAAGCGCCTGGCGTGATGCAGGACTTTTACTTTCCAGTGAAGCCACGCTTTCTCGATATGACAGCATTCTAAAACATCGCTCCAGTCTTCAGTGCGAATAGTTGCTCTGAGTTGGAGAAAGTCAGCTTTGCTCCACTGAAATATTTCGCGGCGGATGGCAATCTGATGGTGTTGCTGTTCAAGGTCCGCTGCTGTGATGGTCACTTAGATTGTCACATGATCGGAGCGGTTAAGCGGTGGGGCACTGAAGGCTTGGACTCCGTCTACAATGTCGGTGATGACTAGGTCCAGGCAGGATTTCAATTGGTTTGAGTAGATATTCGTAGGGAAGTGTACAATTTGGTGAAGGTCATATGAGTCAATGAAAAGCTGTAGCTATTCTCTGTTGACGTCAGTCGCATTTCCGCTGTACCATGCATTGCATTTGGAGTTAAAATCACCTGTGATAATACAGTGGCAGACGTGTGCAGAGAGATCATGGCGAAGTTTACGGAATGCACCCTCGAGTAGTTCTAAATATTGGCGGCTGTCATGTCCTGGTGGGCCGTAGGTAGTACATACCAGTAGAGATTTAGATTTCTTAAAACTTTGGATGTTGAGTTCGAGCCACAAATCTTCGTTAGCAGTTTCGAGCTCTGTTCGGCGAGTAACTGTTTTTAAAGATTTAGAGTGCACATGGCAAAGTACACCACCGTGCTGCTTTGTCAGGCGGTCTCGGCGGAAGAGCTGGTATCCAGGCAATTTATAGAGGCTGTCTGGCTCGCCGGACGCACACCAAGTCTCAGTGATGCAAATAAATAATGGCGGTTGGGATAAGTCTGTGAGAAGTAGTTCTAGTTCGCCCATTTTGTTGAAGAGACTCCGAGCGTTGAAAGAAAGGAATGTGAGTGTTCGTCTACTGTTCGTTGTGGGTTGTAAACCCTGTTGCTTGAGTTGTCTGGTTTTGAAAGGGATTGGTGCTTGATGATATCATGTCATTATCGTTTATAGTAGGACCTGCTGCGGATGACGCGGCAGCAGTGTTTACATGGATCACGGTCGTCATGGCTCGGGTAAAGTTAGCACAAGAGGAGAGCTCGGACCGCAGAGCCACTGCCCTCACTGGGACAGCTCGCGCGGGGTGACCTCGACAGATACACTGGCCCAAGTGTTCTCTCGCGTGAATAGCTTATCGCCTCTGAAACAAGAGTGCTTCTGCTCTCCGCGGAGCTCTTTAAACAGCGGCTAAAGTGTTCTTTTACGTTCTAGTTGTTTAGGGGTGAGATCTTCTCGCGCACTGACTTCCGGTCTGGAGTGTTTAAGGTTGCGACTAGCCTTTAGCACTTTCATCTTGTCGGCGATGTTATGAAATCGAACAAGGTAGCGTGCTTTCCTCGTTACGGAGGTCGTTCTTTAGTTGGCACGTTAACCTTCTTGTCAAGTCAGATATCTTCTCGTCAAATTTTGAGCTTAGCTCGGTCACTAGAGTCATCACGTCCTGTTGACTCACCTCAGGCACAGAAGTGGGTTGGTTGGTTGTACTTGATGGTTGTCTCTCCGGATTAGCAGGCCTCTACGATGAGCTGTCCTTATGATTAGCTTGCTCAGGAAACAGTTCCATTGCTACTGGTGCTTTCGTTGTCGCGACTGGTCGTTTGGTTGGCTGCTTCTTGGGCGGTGTAGAGTGTGGTGAGAGTGGGGATGGGTCTTCTCTTGATTCGGCCTGCAGACAGTCTGGCTGGGGACCATCTCCTCAGGAGAATCGAAATATTTGTGTACAGTCTCGGATGATGTCCGCCGCTTTCTCCTTACGTCGTCTGAAGTACGTGGGCTCGGGGAAGTCGGCTTGCTGAAGGCGAGACACAGTAGTTGGCGGAGGTCCGTGTACTCAGCCTTGCTACAATGCTGATCATGTAGCTAGGGCCTTCGTCATAGTAGATGTCTTCGGTCTTGATCTTGTAGCACAGGCAGTCGGTGTGATCGGTGAAGAGTAACTTGGCGTCGGTGCCGTACAGCTGCTTGATGTAGTTGTAGTGGAAGTCGTACATCAAGGTCTTGCTGTTGTCGAGAATGGTTAATCCGCTGTAGATTGGTTTGTTCAGCTTCTGTGAATTTTTTCGCATCTCGATAGCGGCAAAGTCCTCAGAGAATATTTTCATTTCCTTGAAGCGTGGCTGCGATACCAGCTTGGTCCTCACGTCGATATCGTTGCACAGCTTGACGATCCTGTGTTTTCTTAGATTCTCCATGGTCTTACCGAAGACGCTGTCGTTCATCAGCTTGAAGAAGTCCTTCTCGAACGCGTTCTTGGCTTCCTTGCCTCTGGCTGTGTTGAAATCGATGTAACCCCTCATCCACGGTGCTTGGTCGAATCGGATGACTCTATGAATTTTCGTCAACTTCTTATCGAGCGAGAAGTAGAACTTCAAATTCCGGTAGTGCACCACATACTTGGTTTTGTTACTCAAGTTCGGAATGAGCTTGGAGGCCATCGAGTTGCCCATCTGGAACTCCTTCTTGAGTCTCTTCGCGTATTCAGACAGCATGCTGTCTTTGACGAGGACATTCTCGGGTGCGAGCGGGTAGTCGTTGTGCAAGTCGTGGAGCTCCGGTGGATACTCCAGGTCAACTTCGAGTATGTAGCCTTTGGGTGAATCGTCCGGTACTGTCGTCACATCCGGCATACCCTTCGGATCCATCCACCTAAAGCCGCACATCGGAAGTGGTTGACTCATAGCCCAGCCGTAGAGGTTGTTCGCGTCGAGGTAGATGATGTACTTGCTGTCCTTCGATGCGTTGTATGGTTTCATGTACTTGTTGGCTTCACTGTACCGATGCGTGATGGTTGAGATACCGCCTCGGATGCCTTTCTCGATCATCAGATGCATGTCGATATCGGTCAACAACTCAAGAGTCACTCCGCTGTTTCGCAAGCACGCATCCCACGACAGTCCAGGCGCCGTGAAGTAATGCGCTGGATCGAGCTTGTAGTTCCTCAAGCAAGTCTCGCGGAAGTTCTCGAAGACGTCTGCCAGTAGGAGCACATCTGTCCTGAGGTAGAGGTCGTGACATTCACCGATAGTTTGCATGTTGAGATGCTTCCACACCCTGAGCGCATGTTGGTAATCTTCATCCTTGATGTGCTCATCGCTGAGTTGGCTGTAGAACGCGGTCGGCGGTGGTAGTTCAGTCTCATTGAACCGTTCGAAGTCGTTCATGTAGTCATACGGATAAACTCCCTTCCTAGTAAGGAGTTCTTGAGTCTCCAAGTTCGGGAACTAAGCGGTCAGATTGCTAAACTTCTCCATACCCGATGCTTTCAGATTTTTCACCAGATTCTCGAGCGAGGAGTTCATGAACTGTAGGCTGTCGATAAACCTCAAGCTTGATGAGTAACACACCTCCCTCCTTGATTTCAAAGCCTCCGCACCTGGTCACTTACTTCAAGACCTTTCTCTTGTACAAAGTCATTGAAAGCCTCATAGAAACATTTCCTTTGCTCGAGATACCTACGAACAAAGCGCTTCATCTGCTTTTTCGTCACACCGTAAACCAGCATATCAAACAGTGCTTTCTTCTTTGTCTCCTTACCTAATTCTAACAGACATTCCGCTTTTTCCTCCTTGTTCATTTCATAGTATCTATCCACAAACTTCTCCAGACTTTTTCTCACGCCTTTATCACCTTTCTTATCCCAGTACTTCTCAGCTATGGTGAAACTGCTGCACTTCTCCATATCGTTCGGAATGCGGCTGATTTCATCATCGCACTCACCGAGATGCTGCATGATCAGGTGAGAGTTATACCCTCGGAGATTGTGGAACACAACCGGAGTTTCACTCGGGTATGCGAACATCAGGTTGCATTTGTTGTGGGCCGCTTCTCTGAATTTACCCGTGAGGTGACAATAGTCTCGAACTCGCTTCTTGTCTTTGTCTTCCTCCTTGAACTCTCCCCGCAGATGTGACAGTGAGTGGCAGCTTTGAACCTCCTCACGTCTTCCGCAGTCAAGCGTATGGGCTTTTTCTCCTCGAAGATACCGTTGATACGCTTCTTCTCCTTCTTCATCGCTTGGAGGAAGTGAACGACACAGTCTTCACCTCGGTACACGACCGTGTCTTTGGTGTACTCGTCAGCTATGGAGACCACCTTGTAGGCATATCCGCACGGGACGTGACGTTGATAACCATTGGTGAGCAACTTCTTTAGGTCTCTCTCACCATGCTCGATCGGTTCAGTGATGGACTCGAAATCGGCATAGATGATGAACGGCGCCTTCAAACCCTTATGGTAATTGACGAATTTCAACATGTTCTCACCTACCTCCGGAAGTACGGTCTTCTGAGTGCCATTGATTGCCATGCATTCCGGTTCATGCTTCACTAACAGGTCTTCACGGCTAAACGCATGCAAGCAATGTTTACAGAAGTACTTCCTGCATTTGTGTTTGTTATAACTGAACATCAGCCTATTGAAGTCCTTGATCAAGCAGTAGTAATTGTTAGTTTCATCGGCTAAATACAAAAGATCAACGTGCTTCTCAAATCGTGCTTTCGTAGTGAGTAGCGGATAGACATCACAGTCTATCCAGTCGTAGCGGTGCACGCTGATAGATATGTGATTTTGTCGTTCGAACTTTGGTACGTCTTTGAGAACCACTGAAAATTCGATCCCATCAAAGTTGAGCTCACCTTCGTACTGTTTGTACTTGGAGACCCTCTCAGGGTGTATCTCTTGCGGGTGTAAAGCAGCCAGTACACTCCACATGAAGCACTTGTTATCGTCGTTCTTGATGTTGGTCACGGCCTTAGTGTTCTGCACCTTCCTGGGCATCTCCATGTAGGAAGAGCCTTTGAGAGGGACGTGTTTGTGGATCTTTACCTGGAAGCGTAGCAGTCTGTTGAAGACCCAGCCAGAGCCTTCTCGCTGATAGTTCGCGACTCTCTCAGTAATATCATCGACGATACCAGCTATTGCATCTTCTACTTCTGATGGGCACACTAAGGCCGAATCGACGAAGGATTCCCCCACAACTCAAGGCCGACACGAGGCTTTTGAGAAGTATGCCGACCGAGGGGCAACACGTTACATGAGAGGGCCAAATTCTGTTCCAACAGTAGAAGGACAAGAGGTGCGTTACCATGCTGTCTACAATTCATAAGGGCAACTAGTTTGTTATGGTAACCAGAACACCAAAGTCAACAGGGAACACTAGCAGCTTGACATTCACCAACCGGTGTGTGTCAGCGATTACAACAAGCGAATGGGAGGAGTAGACACCTTCGACCGGCGCGTCGCAGCGTATCGCATTCTTCGATGCACAAAGAAGTATTGGCGGACAATATTTCTCGACTTCCTCAACATTGCTGCTGTGAACTCCTTCAGGATGTTTCAACTCTGGCCGCTTCAACATCCAGGTGCGATGGAAAGACCACGAACATACGGGCATAATGACTTCCGCGCGAATTTGATTCAACAGTTGGCCAATATCGATCTGTACAAGCAACCACCAAAGCGCCATTATGCCAGATCCCTTGTACCACCAGAAGCACCTTCAGCAGCACATTTATACCTACCTCGGCACCAAGAGCAGAAGAGGAATTGTGTGTACTGTAGGGAAACCGATCAGCGGCAGAACCGGTGTGTGTGTGTGTGTGTGTGTGTGTATGTGTGTGTGTGCGTGTGTGTTGATGTGTGTGACTTGTCAAGTCTATTGCATACCAGTGCGAGGGACTGTTTTGCCAAGTACCACATCAGTCACTTTCACTGACCTGTTTTATCTTTTATTAGTCTTACTTGAGGTTAGTTCTGGAAAAAATTACATTAGATATATGTAAATATCCTCGGACATAGTGTGATTCAGCAAAAGGTCATTTTTCAGATTATTTTTGGTTAACGCTTCTCCCTCCAATGCACTTGGTGTCATGTTTTGTCTTTTTTGAAGAATAAGCTTTCAGAAAAGGTATGGGTTGCTATTTGGAAAAATGCTTCCTTTTTCAGTTATGCGGAAAGGAAAAGGGCATTTTTTGGCATTTTTTGGCCCGCAGAGTGGCACGACAAATGTCCTGTTGAAGATTTGGGTGGTTCAAATGATCGACTTGCAGTGCACAACTTTGAGTGCATTGCACACCACAAATCTTATGTAACTTTATTAATAATGGCATCACAGAGTCGTCAACATGCACACGCGCATGTACGCACACACACGCACGCACGCACACACACAGAAATACACACAGACAAAGCTGAATGGATGTAAGTGAAGTTATTGCCGTCGTCAGGCCCGTCGGGGCTGAGGAGGGCCCCACAGACGATTAATTTGTGTCCGTGTGTCTGTCCGCCACGCTGCAACCGTTACTAGCCAGCGCGCACTAATCGCGTCTTTTTTCCCAATCAAAAGGTGTGATAGGAAGGCGTACATACTTCAACCGAGCCATGCAGCGCAGCTGCAGCTGTTTGTAATGTATGCCATGAACCGATGGCCTGCGACGGCTCCATGCGGACGCCACTTGTGGTCTGCAAAGGTTGGTGTGCAGTTCTGTGTCGATGGACAGGTGCATAACCGGTGTGAATTAGCTTAACATTTCACTAGTGTGACTGCGGGAGTCAATAATATTTTAGACATATTGAATTGAAGTGCATACGTGAGGCAAACTTCTCATACAGTCATGCATGTTCATGAATCAGTCATGCATTGACCTGTACATGTATATCATTTTATGCATCTGTGCATAGGGTATAATGGTACCAGCACATATAATTATAATTAAGAATCATAGTTGGTATGTACATGATGTATGCAGATGCTCTACTCCTGAGTGTGCAGGCTCAGCCCTGAAAGAAAGAAGTTCACTGGATCAAATCATGACTGGAGAATTGGATTATCATCTCCACAGCCTCTTTCATTCTATGGAATGATCCACGAACAATATCTCCAAATAAGGCAAGCAGATCAGGATATTATGACTCAAACAACTCTTGGCGTGCATCAAAAATATGGGCATCATTCTGTAGGGGGTCAGTTCCAAAGACAGTCCAAATGTAATGACCCTCCCGCTCTGGTGAAGGCCTGGATTGCGTCTTCTGCAGAAGGCACGTGGCCAGTGGCATCTCCAACCACGGCTGTGCGACGCGCAAGTACGTTCGGTATACCTCCTGTAATATGCTTCCCAGCACTCAAAGACCCCAACTCAGACCAGAGAGGCAAACAAGTTGACTCGACCAGATGTTGGCAACTTGGCATGAAAGAGAGAGGAGGGAGAG
>JAOWAW010128104.1:0-11784 GCA_028565695.1 Nicola tetela
ATAGTACCATACCAAGACGCAAGCAAATGCTTACCACTAAATGCATACATCTATTATAATAGATGCATGCATTTAGTTGTAAGCAAATGCTTGCATCTCGGTATGGTAATACGTATACCATAATGCATAGATGTACAATAAAAATTAAGGTAAAGCAACTTTATTTTTATGTGAATCGACCAGTAGCACATTTGTGCTAATCGAGGGGGTTTGCACGGCTTTATCCAGCACCCCAGACATGGCCCTACCGAAGTAGGTGAAGCCTTCCCGATTATTTTAAGACCCTGGGTGAGGGTAAGGTCAAGCCTCCCAGCCTCAGTTTAGAAGTGAGTGTCTGGCAGATTTGAACCCACTTTGAATCGCCACCTCTGAGAATGGAACTTGTACGCGCAAGCCACTTGCACCACTGAGATTGGTTTGATAACATGCTATAAAATTATTATATTTATACATGTATAGGGATAAACATATACTATTCTGTACCAATTGATACACAATTGCCAGCACCTACCCTGTATGCAGCCTGGAATTCTATACACACACGCACACACACACGCACACACACACGCACACACACACACACACACACAAACACACACACACAAACACACACACAAACACACACACACACACACACACACACACAAAGTGACACATATAATAGACTGCATGCATGATTACGGTCTAGGTTCAAGACAGGGCACATTTGTGCAGCCCGGTAATCAGTATGTGGAGGAGACGATTGCTTTCACCTTTGAGATCAGTTTCTCTAACTTAGTTTCTTTGATTTTCCTTTCTGTGGGATAACGATTGCTGCGTTCTGACATGTGCCAATCGCCAGCAGGCATCAGATGAGCAGGCATTTCATTCTTTTGGGAAATTTGCTGCTTAGAAAGTGCTGGCTGGCCGGCGCTGTAAAATGGATAAAGGCCTGTAGCAGTGGGATTATGATTACGCATTGCTGTGTTGGGTTAACACCTTCTACAGGTTGTACTCCTTGAGCTGTTGGGTTAGCACCTTCCTGCAGCTGATAAGTCAGGAAAGGGCTGTCTACCCTTGCCCACTTAATATCCTTGCTTACTTGTCTATTTCATCTTTTAGTTTTTCTAACTGAGTTACATGTACCGTACGTCTCATGTGTTGAGGGATGCGGACAGTTCACAACGGTTACAAGGCCTACGTTCTTTCTTAGGCTCCGGCACTGTTAAGTTTGTGAGGCCCATTCTCTCACCAGTGAATACTGCTGTATAAGTCCAATGACTGTATCACATCTGCTATTCTATTAAATTTAAAGCTGCTGCTTTGTGGTTACTGATATCATTTGACTTCACTTCTTTCATGTCTTTCTGCTTCTTCGTAGATCCGAGTATTCCAGCCATTTCTAGTTTGCTGCTTTTTGCCAATTTCATACTTAGTCTGAGAAATTCAGCACTCATATCCGGCTAGCTGTACATCAAGTAAAGCTGAACATTAGCTAATCAAAATCATTCTGCCTTGGCATGAGACAGTGGTTGCTTAGTTGTTGAACTAAAAGTAAGAGTGGATGTACCGTGGAAGTTTGAAAATGAGAAAGATTAAAAGTTGCGGACAGCAGAGGTGATGGGAACACTATGCCCGAAACAGCAGCCATCACAGTCAGTTACCATTTTGTAAACTCAAGAAATGCAGAAACTTATCTATGGGGTGCAATTGAACAATCGAAGATGTGTCCCCCGTTTCTTGCAGAAAGAAATATTATGCTTCATGATGTCCAAGAAAGAGCGGACGTATTTAGAAAATAGTATGCGGTTGACTTCTTTCCTGACGCCCAGCTCATAGAGCAGATACTGACACACCCATTTATGACAAAACATCATAGACTACACCTTAGCTATGTAGTAACTCCAGCAACACAGAGAAAAGAGCGAGAACGGCTATAGATGATAGCACCATCGTAACTTCATCAACAGTACAGGATACTGCATGGCCTTACTGCCCGTAGCACATGGGAAAGAACTATACTGCAAAAGTGACCATAAAAAGGGAAAGGCTCTGACGATCTTGATTCGAGGAAGAAAATGGAGGTTGACTAAGACTCGATGCTCCTTCACTGCACTCTATGCAGCTACTCCCCACTGATACACGTTCACATTGAATGGCAAGGCCTGAACGCCCCGTTGCTTCTGCCTAGACCATAATTATGCATGCGGTCTGTTACCAGTATAGAATGCATTGTATAAATTAGTTCTGTGTCGTCTTTGATTACCTGCATGGTATTTAGGTAGAAGACACACCATGTACTTTTCTCAAGGATTAGTTTTTGTAATTCTATCTACTTGCTCCATTGACGCAAATATTTGTCCTGGGATATATACTTACCTGTGGACACATCGTTAAAGGATAGGCCATGGTGCACACTGTAAGCTATTTATAAATTTGTGTATACAATATACACATCTGAATAGTACAGTATAAATCAGTGACAACTTCTTGAAACATGCTTATGAGCACTCTAAGGATAACAGAGTTTAAATTATACAGCATTATGCATACGCGTGAATCAATATGGATGTGGAAAGGATTAATTTTACTCTGCAAGAATTTTGTTAGGAAAAACGTTTGCTCACCAACATACTCACAATGACATACGCATATGCCAGTAGATGCTTACCCCATGTAAATACACACATTTAGAATATCATTTGAGCACCACTGAACATGAACAACAGTTTCTTCAAACTTCTGATATTTCTCTGTGATCGTTGTCTTTCATTTACCTCCTCCAGCATCTCCCCGAGAATTTTGTTGAACCCATAATGGAAACCCTGTGGCTCAGGGTTTTCTACCCAGTTCAGGTATCCTTTCAATAAGTAAATCAAATCAGACGCATAGATCTGCGTACACATACCACTTACCACCTTCTATGAGCGTAATGTTATCCAAATGCTCACACACATATAGATACACATACAGGCAGTATATATACTCATAGCTAAACACAAAAGTGACGCATGTGTAGTATGAATGCCTAAGCTTAAACCAGTTCCACGAGGTGTGCTATATAGATCTCCTTCGATGAGGTTTCAACATTGTTAATTTCTGAGTTGTATTCCACCTGCCATAGTTGCTGACGTGCTCCTGCGCAAAGGAATCTGTAATTTCAACGGGAAGAAAACGATGAATGTAAGGGGTGCACACACATGCAGTCCTCACAGACCAAGTACAGGTAGCGTATCATGCCCAGTGGAAGGAGAATCATAAGACAAAGCTAGCTAGTGCTACCAGGCTTCAAGCCTATTAAAATTTAAAGAGAACTCTCCAATGTAAGAAGAGTACGCAAGCGCCCTCCTTGTCTCGCAAATAGTGCCATTTCTTGGTGTCTCATAATGACAGCGGTTTTGTCAGATCTGCATTACAGAAATGGTGTATTGTGTGAAACCATGGAAACGTGATACAGCTCATCACCATGCTTACTCCTAGTCTCAATTACACACCCTGGGGCTATAGCTGATTGGGTTGTGAATCCATTTTCTCACGACTTATGTGACGTCAACCATACAAACAGCCTATATCAAACAGCGGTCGTAAATTTCCGATCACAACTGCATACCCACGAGCCATCTGCTAATCACAGCCGCTTACCCACGCACCATCTGCTAATCACAATCCCTTACCCACGCACTTCAGGGCTGTGACAAGGTTGTGAGAAATACATTCATAGCCTCGACACCCTGCCGCGGCCAGCTGCATGACATTCCTCGCCACAGCTGCGCGACTTGGGTTGTGATTTGCCAATCATGACCTCGGTCTCGGCTATGAATCTGTGTATCACTTCTAGCTTTCCGGAAGAAGGTTAGAGGGTATAGACCAAGAACATAACACAACTCACGATGTCAATCAGGGTCCATTTCAGATCTCTGTCTTCTTTGCTACACTGCAATTTGTGATGTCTTCATATCTAGACGAACGTGCTCGTCTCCTGGCTGAACCTCTTGAAGGAAAATCAGCTGAAGTTGCGCGACTTCGTTCAAACCTATTTTTGCAGATGGCTCGTCAGTATAATGCTTATATGAACAGGATGAGTACTATGACAGAGTAACTATGGCAACCAGTATTCAATTGACGTTTCCTCTAGTGGCAAAATATGTAAATCATATTAAGTGGTTGGGCGTATCAAATAGAGCACCTTCCGTGCTTGTGTTTTTTCATTACCTCAAAGACGTGGGTCTCTTTCTTCTTTTCCCAACCTCCGGTTTTAGGAAACATGCCTAGAATGAGAAGTTACAAATCTCCCACTGCTATAGACGTTTAGATGATTGGTTCAAATATCTTTCTATAATGGCTCTTTATTTCTTCATTTTCTTTCCTTACAGACCGGTTTATTCGGACTTTTTACTGGCCCTATATCTCCCCTTGGGCAGGTAAAGGTTACTCATATTCCATTACAGTGAAAAGCCTCAGAGTCAGCTTCTTTGATAGATAATATATAGCACTTCCTACCATGAGGTGTGTACATGTTTATAAGGTGAAAGGCAATCATCAGGTGGCAGTACAAGAAAAGGTCATTTTCTTTGGTACAGCTGTTGGTGAAAGGTTTATTGCTGGCGGTTTAACTTTAGCGATGCAATGGGACAGAACAACACATTAATGGCCTGAATGTCTTTGGTGAGTGTATGTGTGCTAATTGATGTATGACTTTATTAGCAATGTGTTCACATGCATACAGACATTGGTATGATTGTCAGAAATGACCAGGTTAGAAAAGTTGAAAGAGATTATGAATTCTTCAGTTAAGTTTACCTGGTTTGTTAATTTTGAAGAATGTTGACAGAGTTTGCCATTTTCTCTCTATAACATTTTGCAGATATTTTCCGTTCTTTTGCTGTACTATCGCTTTTGCGTAAAACTGAATTTCTAAACGTTTATTATTGCCATTTGCATGATTTGTGTTCTCAGTGGTCTCCTGTTAACATCAACCTGCCTGTTGATATTAGCGATCTTGTTCGTACAACTGTTCACCTCAATCAGTTGTATATTTTGGCTTACTCAAGATCAGCAGGCTGCATTGTCAAGCGGTCAAGTGATAAAGAAAACTGGCAAAACCTACCTCCTCCACCTGACACACTGTTCTGCCACAGCCTCCTTAGTCACGAAGGTCACCTCTACTTCTTATCAGTTCCACTACAAGCAGTTGATCCTGATATGCATCTTGTTCTTTATGAACTTGCCCAAACCGGAGATCATGCTGAGCACACATGGCGCCGCCTCCCAAACTCACGCTGTCCTCGTAAGCAGTGGGATCCTGCTATGTTTGCATTTGGTCGCAGCCTCATCCTGGCCGGTGGCTGGGAAGGTAGTGAGCACTGCTCTTTCATTAGTAAGTATTCCCTTGATGAACACCGCTGGGTGGAAGACACTCGCTGGCCATGTTTGGCAAAAGCAGTCACAGGCCTCCAGCCAGTAAAACTCAGTGAACATTTGTACTTGCTCGGTCGTACTTCCAGATCTAATATTCCAAACTGCAACACCTTTTGCATGAAGGTAGTGGATGGTCGTCTTTGTGGTGCATGGGAAGTTGGCACAATTCCAGACACTCCTTGGGGCGTTCGTGGAGCCAATCGTATTCACGGCAATGTCGTTGTTGCAGGTGGCAGGCGAATTTCTGATCGTCAGCTGCAACGTGCAGTGTTAGTTTTCGAGAGGCAGAGCAAAAAATGGCTACACCTTCCACTCTTGAGCAGAGCGAGATCACGACCGTCATTGATATTCTTCAGAGGAAGTATACTCACGTTTGGCGGAGGAGTGAATACTGGTATCCAGCTAAAAGGGTGCAACTTAGCTGAAGAACTGATCATTCCAATTAGTTCTTGACAGAGTATAAACATCCACATCACATCCTACCCAGTGCATTAAAATAATACCATGAATGTACTGAAGTTTCTCTATATCTTTTTGACCCAAGCTGACAAAAATGAGAAAATTAAGTTTCAGGTACTTGAACCCACTTGGCTCAAACATCAACTTATTGCCATTCCTTTCACCGGTATTTTCCTTTTTCCTATTTTTAATAATTAGATCCATTAGGGGGTGTTGTCCTTTGTTCTTCTTGTACTCTCTGTAGGCTCTCCTTTTACCGTTCTTTTGTCTTTCCTCCTGTTTTCCAATTTGTACAGCAGGTTTGACGCTTATTGAGTGAATAAATTTGACGATGAACGCATGTAGATAGTTTTTCTCTCTGTTTGCATTTTCTGTACTCCTCCGCACTTATAACATACATATCTGTAGCTTGTTCTATGCGAGCTAGGTGTACGGGGAAACTCTCTACTTTTCTAAAATAGAGTGTAAGCATCACGTAATCATGACACTAGTCCTTATATGATTATATAATTAGATAAGCAGGACTTCTAAATTAGCTGGTGACTGAGTGTTCATTTAGGATATATCCCCTTTTTGCTGAAGTCATTTCTAGGATGTTTATGTTAGACTCTGTTCGTACAAGCAGTTGGAAAGATCATTTATGTTGTATAAGAGTAAAAATTAATAACACTACTAGCAGCACACCAATCCCTAGTATTGATAAAGAAGACGTTTTGCCTACCGTGCTGTAGGCTTTATCAGTTCAAAAAGAAAAGACTAACGGAGTACAGAATCAGTGATCAAATTTATAGGAAAGTGTAGTGGTTCCTAGAGGGATACATGTTCGTGGTGTAGGTGTTAAGTTTCGGTACAAGACAGAAGCGAGGTGGTGATGTGGTAGTCGTGGTGTGTGCGAGTTTATAAGATAGAGTTCCATGTTGCGCTATGTTCGCCAAAAACCAACACATACGAACCGATACGTACAGCTCAACTCACACCAGCTGACCGCTGTAAAATCGGGTATCATCCAATCCCTAACTAGTCGAGCCGTCACAGTATGTAGCAGCGAAGCGATACGGAATGCGGCACTAAAAAAGATCACGAGCGCCATGATCGCCAACGGCTACCCAAAAAAGTTCGTAGAAAAAACAATCAATAAGCAGCTGAAGAAATCGTCGGTTCCCGTGACCATCCCCAGTCAGGACCCACAACTTAGATTGGTGATAACCAGCATTCCCTACGTCGATGGATTGAGCCAGGAAATCAGACGCATCGCACGAACAGCCAACATCAAATGCGTGTTCAAAACGCCACCACCCCTCGGATTCCTATACAACGTGAAAGACCGCCTGCCCAAAGACTCCACACCTACGACGTCTATTCTGTAATATGCAAAACGTGAAATGAAGAATGCGTCGGAGAAACATCACGTGCAGTCGAAATAAAGCAGAAAGAACATCGTGACGCCATGCGGCTAGGACAGTGCACGAAATCCACCCTCGCAGAACATATACATGATAACAACGTCGCAACACCCCCGAGATTGATTAGACTAACTTCAGTGCAATAGACAAGGCACAAAGATCCACGGAACGGAAGATCAGAGAAGCGATACACATCGCCTCACGCAAGCCGAAAGTTGAATAGAGCAAAGGAACCGAACATAGCGCAACATGGAGCTCTATCTTATAAAGTTGCACACACCACGACCACTACATCACCACCTCGCTTCTGTCTTGTACCAAAACTTAACACCTACACCACAAACATGTATCCCTCTAGAAACCACTGCACTTTCCTATAAATTTGATCACTTTGTCTGTACTCCGTTAGTCTTTTCTTTTTTGAACTGATGATGTCTACAGCACGGTAGGCGAAACGTCTTCTTTATCAAAACCAGGGACTGGTGTGTTGTTAGTAGCGTTATTAGTTAAGTCTATCCAGTCAGGATTCCTCAAGCAATAAGAGTAAAAATGTTAAGAATGTTGACTGTCTATAAAGAGAATTTAGCTGTTGCGGCCACACCATGGATCACAACCATTTGATTATGGCAATGTCTGTATGAGTTTATAGGTTGTATGTTTAGTTTGTTTTGTGCTTTGAGTTGAGTTTGTGTTTACCAGAACGCACGTCAACGTTTAGGTCTCGCGATGACTGATGCGACCTCCGCTAAGGTTTTCACATATTTATTACTAGTGCAGACTTGTGTGCGTGCATACCAGAGTCATTTATAGACGAATAGTGGAATGCGCATTCAAACCCAAGCAAGATCTTTATTAGGAGAAGACGTTTCGGCGTTCTACGCCCTAATCAGTTCTACAGAACAACGTGAAGATCTGAATTGACGAGGGAAATGATCAGTAGAAGCTCTGGAGTGTAAGGTTATAAGGGAGAGGCTAGGGTGAGAGGAGTGCGTAGATTGGTTGCGATTGTGTGAATGTGCGGTATTGACACGTTAGTCTGGGGTGCAGGTGCTAAATAGTGTCATAGTATGTGGGTGCATGCGTGAAATCTCTAGGGGGGGTGTGTATGTGTGTGTGTGTGTGTATGTGTGTGGTGCGCGAGAGTACCGGTAGTGCGAGATGCAGGGTGTGATTTACGGGAGGAATCCAGTTCCCACGTCTTCTTCGACGCGGTTGAGAGACGGACTCCTTTCCTTGATTGCCATGGCTTCTTCGATGCGTTTTCGCCGTTAGTCCCGGTTGTGACAAAGCGTTGTAAATCTTACCTTCGGTAGGTGTAGCCCATGAGCCGAATCGCCCAAGTCATTCGTAAAGAAAGTTTCATTGCACCCCCCTGGTGGACAAGGTTTTTTGAACTGCATGTTGTAGAAGGCTGTCCATAAGTAATGTTGAGCAATGTTGGTAAGTTGGGAACGGCGCGACTGTTTCACAACGGACTTCCAAAGGTCTTCTTCTTCGACGTCGTGCGTTGGCAAGAAAACGGAGATTTTCAGGCCGTTTCCATGCCAATGTACACCCGGCGCGCGCCGGAGGATGGCGCAGGATGCGTGAATCGAAACGTACATTTTGTAGATCTTCTTGTCGTTGTCGACGTCAAGTCCATCGTCTCCAAAGTTTCGACGATTCGAATAAAGCTGCCTTTCGTTCTTTCGGAGGGAGAATTATCTGAAAGCTGGAAGCTCTGGGTGAACTGTTCACCGTGGTTGACTCAAAGTCACTCGCACAAGCTGACAACGGTTTACTTTTAGCTGATGACTCTGCGGACGACGGTAATAATGAAAGTGAAGACGATGTTGCGGGCAAAATTGGTATTTCTTGCTCTGTTGGCACAAGTGCTAAAGTAAAGCGCCTGGATTGGAACAGCTGTATTTGCCACAACAACGAAAGGTGCCTTCGTGGAGAAGAGACAGCTTTGGTTGAAGTGGGAGAGCGACCCTGGCGCCGTCTTCATGAAGTAGCTTCGCAATGGGGTGGTGGCGAGGCGACTTCGAGTTCTTCGAAAAAACTGCCGTGACTGCTGACGACCAACCAAGAGGCTATTTTCACCGCAAGTGTTACCAGGACTATACAAATAGAACTAACATTCGACGCCACTTGCAGCGTCAGGAGCGGCTTCAACTTGAAAATTTTGACTCAGCGGGAAGTGGTTCAAGTTTGCCCTTTGCTGGCGACAATCGAGCGCGATCCAGCCGTAGCTCATTGACAAAAACAGATTACTCTCTCTGCGTTATATGTGAAAAGAACGCAAGCAAACAAAAGCGGACGAAAAAGTTTGCATTGACAGTTTGTGAATTGGATAGTGGTAAAGACACCCTGATTCGAGCTGCGAAGTTTCATCGCAATGAAAGGATCTTGCTTGCTGTGAATTCTCCAGGGCCAGACGTTTCTGCGCTGGAAGTGAAGTAGACCACCACAGGAATTGTTACAAAACCTTCACAAAAGAGGTGGGTGCCAGTGACGGTGATGTTCATTGTGATGCGGAGGACAGTGATGATCTGCCAGAAGAAAATGAGAGTTCCGCTGATTATAACGCTGTTTTTGAACACGTTGCTTCTGTTGTGTCCGAAGGTGTCTTTGAGTGTCATCAAGTTTTGTGCCTGAAAGCTGCGTGTGCGTTGTTCTGCGAGTGACTAGAGCATCAGTACAGAACAGAAAAATTGAAGTGACTCTTATAACGCCACTTTGGAGCTCAATTATTTTTCTGGCTTCCAAAAATCCCTGCGTCAAGTGAGCTTATGTTTGCTTCTGATCTTGAGGCTGGAGAGGTTTTGGAGGCAACACTTTACTTCATGATTCATCACAACAGTGACCGGACAACCGACACCGATGGTTTTGGAGGGGAGAGCACGGGAGACTATGATAGCGCATGCCATCTATTTCATTCCGCAATGCAGGTGCATTCAGCTGTGTCAGATCTTCAAAACCAAATGCCTTGGCCACCTTGTGCAACTGACCTGACAAGGGAGAATGTATCCATACCAGTTTGTCTCTACAACTGCTTGGCTTGCATTATTGGTGGCATGAGCAGCCCATTTAGCTTTCATGACGTGGGGTCACGTGTCCCCATCAGCCCAAAACTTCACCAGCAGGTCATGCACATTGGTCAAGACATTATTTACGCTGCCCACGATGGGCAATTCAAAACACCAAAGCATGTTGCTCTCCCTATGGCCGTGTGGCACACCACCGGAAGTGATGACGAAGCAGCAAACGGCGGGTAATCATACTGATGACGGTCAGACTCTATCCAATGTTGCTGTACCATTTTGTGTTTTAAGAAATGTTTCAGTTATTGCACATACTGTATGTAAATGTAAATTATGTATGCAAGAGTCAGTACTCAGCAGCACTCTTGCCTGTTTTCATTTGACCAAAGACATGCCAGTGTGTCTGCGGATAATAATGAGCATTTTTTCTCCAGTCCAACATACAGTGAAAATATTTCTACAGTGTACTGATTTGAGATTTCACTTGAAGGGGAACTTACATTTTCCTAAGAATCTTTTCAGATTCAGTTGCGGTATAAAGTGCTTTCGTTTTAGGCCATAGAAAAAAGCAAGCACTGTGCCCCTACTGATCTTCGCAAAGAAAGAAAACGGATCTTGAAATTGAGAATGATTACATTTTGGCACTGGTTTGGGAGGTGACCAAGCACATAGTCATTACAGCACTCTTGTAGAATCCTTCTATAAATATGTTAATGCCAAAATTGCAGTTTGCTGATGTAAAGATACAGTAAAAACAGAAACCCACACATACGTTTTAACTGTGAAAGTGTTTGGCTTCGAGGGCTACATACATTATTTCCATTCATTTTTGGCCAGCTCTATCTTCCAAGTCGCACTTTTCCCAGACTGCCAACATTAACTAATGTGCTCTACCCATCCAATTGATGCCAGAGAACACAGAAATTATTGTCCACCAGGGGGTGCAATGAAACTACCCAGCACATGAATCAGCCATTCAATTACTCCACCAGAGGAAATGGCTTTTCATTCCGCTCTCTTCTCCCTTCCACTCAGTCTGGGACTGTTACGTTTTCTAACCGTGCCCCAATTGTGTGGAATGCTCTATCTCCTAATGTCAAAGATGCACCGTCTCTTGCAATATTTAAATCTTTCTATCTGCACTCTCTTGATAGTTCAGCTTCACCTCCTAATTCTAACTTACATCATATCAACCTAGCAATTGGCAATGTCACAGAATGACTCTTCAATCTCAGTTTAATCAGTCATCTCCCGAATAATGGTGTAGATTAGTTGGAACACTAATTGTTCTCTTGTCTTTTATTGAACTTTGTTTCAATTCTCCGTTTTTCCTACTTTCAGCTTCCCCCTTTCCCACAATAGGTCCTCTTGAAGAAGACAATAATGTCTGTTGAGTAACCTACTGTAAACAAATAAAACTATTACTACTACTACTACTACTACTACTACTACTACTACTACTACTACTACTACTACTACTACTACTACTATTACTACTA
>JAOWAW010128115.1:0-11782 GCA_028565695.1 Nicola tetela
GCTTCGACAGTCTTGGACCAGATTAATGGTAGTGCTGCTTTATAAGCTAGTATTGCCAAAAACACCAAACTTCTCAATGCCATCAGTTTCAGTTGCTAAAGCAGCTTTCACCCAGCTCATCAGTAGCACTCACACGGGCATTGTTATTGACTTAACAGAAACAAAACTATACATCCAACAATTTATAGTGTCATGGTGATAATCTTAAACAATATGTAACACCTATTTTCCTGATGATATTGTAGACATTTGTAACACCTAATTAACACAATGAGACATTATTTTTTTTTACACATAGACTAATATCCTAGACAAAAAAAAGACAACACCATGATAAGGGTTTCCTAGACTTGCTGTAGCTCTGTGTTTGAAACTGAAGTTAATATTAAAGTTCATGTCTCCTAGAAAATTGTTTATAAGCTCGTGGTATTTCTTCAGCTGTCTTGTTGTATGGTTAAAACTGTGGAAGTACTGGGAAGCTTTGACTTTCAGAAAGACTTGGACCTGATTTATGGTAGTGCTGCTATAATGTGGCACAAGTACTGCCTCAGAGCTGCACCTCCTGCATGTGCTGGCAACACAACTTCAACACCATCATCATCACCCTCTTCCATGCTGAGATAACCCTCTTGCAAGAAATCCTCAAATTCTTCTTCCTCAAGAATACAGACATTGTGCAGAATGCAGCAATCTACAATCACATCAGGCATTTTCTCCACATCGCAATCCAAAAACTTCCAGTGCCTCCATTGTCCTGTCAGGAGAGCATAAGACTGCCCAATGGGGCAGTGAGCCCTGGCTATGTGGATGTTATAACATCTTTCTAGAGCACCAAGGTTGTTCACATTCTTCAATGTGGTAGCAACCCATGTACACACTCCATATGCTGAATCTGCCACAAAGAACGAGTTTCCCGGAAAACCTGCATAGGGTTTGCTTCCGCTGCTGCGTAAAGCGGTGAGTTTTGAAAAACATGAGCATCATGGCACGATCCTGGCCAACCTGCGAAAACACTGGTGTGCAGTAGTGGTGTCAGCGATTAATCGGTTAACCGGTTAATCGTTTTACCATGCGATTACCATTAACAGAATTTCATAACTAGTCGGAATGGAGGAAAAATTGTCTGGGTACGAGGGAAAAAATGGATCCCACAAAGGAAAAGCCTACAGAACCGCATGCATCAGTACGGTTCACTCCGTGAGGCAACTGCACGTCTTGGGTCATCAAGTTGTTGCGAAGAGGAAAGGTAGTCTGTAACGCAGGCCAATCATGAAGAGAAGTAGAACGTCATCTGCGTGGGAGTACTTTTGAACAGCCTGACGATGAGAAGAAAATCCAACGCACTCTGTGCGAGGCTAAGCTGACCTTCGTAGGAGGGACTTCGGTGATGCACAACCATTTGAAATTGAAACATCCTGCCATCGATCTTCAGGCGGATGAATCTGACGAAAAGACCATGTTGAAGAAGCAGCCTTCCATCCAGCAGGCCTTCTCCAGTTTCTCCTTTACGCTAGACATGTACAAGGCAGCAAGGTTGACTGACCTTCTCATGGAGATGTTGTACGTAGATCTCTGCCCGGTTTTGATCATTGAGCGCGCAGGATTTCGTTGCGTGATTGACTTCCTCACTGGTGGGAAGTACACAATGCCAGCAAGATTGACATTCACTAGACGACTGGAGAAGCGATATGAGGAGCTGAAGGCAGGTGTGATCAACGCTCTCAAGGACAAAGTAGCTGTCAGACTAACACCGGACGCGTGGACATCTTTGCAAGGGATTTACCGGTTAATCGCTAAGAGGATGTGTAAGATTAATTGAATCGGATAAAATTGTTGAATGCACAGCACTAGTGTACAGTATATCAGCGTCACACACCCCTTGCAGAATAATGCTGTGAAAACGCTTTCTGTTGAAGTAGCTCTGCTTGTCAGCAGATGGTGGTGAAATACGTATATGACAGCCATCAACGGCTTCCAGTATACCAGGCACCTGTGACAGTCGCTGAAAGCCAGCACAAACACGTTGCACATGTGCTGGCCTTGTTGGCCAGATGACAAAGTTATCGATGGCATCAGACAAAGCTACCACCACCCGATAAACCACAGAGTGGCAAGTGGAATCACTAACTCCAAAATGGTTGCTCACTTACCTGAAGCTTTCTTGCATTGCCAAGTACCAAAGCGCTAACAAGAGCTGCTCGACAAGGCCAACTGGTTGACACCTGCGATGGTGTTGGGTCGGTATTAGGCCTGGCTAAATTATGCCGGCATATTTTTTGGCATTTTTTGGTCCAAAAAGCATTGAAAAACAGAAACAGCATTGTGTGGAAATTTTGGCCTATTTCAGCATTTTTCACCCTTTATGGAGCACTTTTTTTGTTTTCAGGAGCACAATTGAAAGCGGCCAGAATCACATGGCGCCAGAAAAATGAACAGGGTGGAAAATTATGATTTGGCCATGGCTAAGGGAGAGCATACATTATTACCTTGATACTACAAGGTTAGATTTGCCATTTTCCTGTCGTAGTATGAAACCTGCGACCAGTTATCTGCCTGCATGAATATTACAGGGAGTCGTTTTACGCTTAACCATGGTATAGTCATTAGACAGCTCTGTCTGACTTGCCATGCACCACCAGCTAGCACAGGTGACCATGTTACAACTCAACACTGAAGTTGCAACGTGTAGTTACCAGATGTACAGCTGTATGAACAGTCAACAATCACATTCGGCTGCGAGTTCAGACCGCGACACTGTGAGATCGATGCCAGCGAGAACCAATCATGATCTCCCGCCAAGCTTGTGTATATGCAGTGTGCTACCTGCTTTTCTCCTTTAATTGTTTGAGCTCCAGAAAGAACGAAAACTGGTTAAGATGTTGCATCTTGAGCATGGATTCCTCCACCTCTGATTTGGAAGGCAGCGACATCATCACTGATGAAGACAGCCGTGCGGGTGGCAGTACCACTAGTACTGGTCCACTGCCGGGGAATCAGCCTGCCAGGACAAGGATTAGTCATGAGAGAAGGGTGTTTGTCAATCCAGGAAAAGGAAAAGAAAAAGAGCGTGGAAAGGTTGGTGGAACAGGGACGAATTTGAGCAAGAAGAGTTTATGGGAGAAATGCAAACAGTTTGCAGACGAGGGCCTCACTGTACACCACGGCAAATTGTATTGCCAAGTTTGCAGCGAGATCATTAGCTCCAAGAAAAGCATTGTTGCAAGCCACTGTCGGACGCAGAAACACGAGAGCTCGAAGGAAGTCGCCGCGAAGACCAAGGCGCACTCCCAAATGCTCGCTGCTTGTCTTTGACAGGCTGACAAAGAGAAGCACACTGTTGGTGAAACCCTTCCAATGGACATGTGTGTTTGGCGACTTCGTGTTTTGGAAGGATTTTTGTCAGCTGGTGTGCCCACCAGCAAAATGGACAGCTTGCGGCAGCTGCTCGAGACCAACAACCATCACTTGGCATCCCGGAGCAACATGGCGCAACTTATACCTGTGCTCCTCCAAGAAGAGCTGAAGTTATTAAAGCAAGAGCTTCGAAAACCGGATCAGACACCTGAGGATCAGTATCGTGCCAGGGACATTTCTATTATTTTCGACGGCTCCACTCGGGTTGGAGAAGCCATTGCTGTGCTTGTGTGTTTTGTGGATGACAACTGGGCAGTGCAACAAAAGCTGATTCGACTGGATATTGTTGCGAAATCCGTCACTGCTGATGAGCTTGCTCGGGTTCTGCACGCATGTACGACTGACTTCACTATTCATGGTGATTGTGTTCTGGGTGTAACACGGGATGGTGCATCAGTGAACTCAGCAGCGCTGGACAGGCTGCGAGTGTTTTATCCTCACATGTTCAACATGGTGTGTGTTTCCCACACGTTGGATAACATTGGCAACCACTTTCAGGCGCCCACTGTCAACGAGTTCAGCTGGTATTGGATCAGCCTCTTTGCTCGAAGTGCCAAGGCAAGGCTTTGCTGGAGAGAGCAAACAGGAGGAAGCATTAAGAACTTTAGTGAGATTATAGGTGGTCAAGATGGGAGGTGATGGACCAGCTTTGTACCTAGTTTGGTGAGCTAAAGCTGTTCCTGGATAACAACGAAGATCTGGCACCAAAGATTATGGATAGACTTTGCAGCGAAAATGAACAGCGCTTGAGGAATTTGCAGCTGAAGCTTGCCGCAGTGGTTGATGTTGGCGTGCACTTTGTGAAGGCCACTTACGCTCTTGAAGGGGATGGCTTGCTAATTTTCAAGGCCTACCGACACCTGCAACAAGTTCTAAATGCTTGTTCTGTGGATCACAATCCAAATGTCCGCACTGTAGCTATGAAGATTGCAAAACGATCATGCTGACCTTGGCCTTGATGTTCAAGAGTTGGAGGAGCAGGCAAGAGCCTGCGTTCGTCCTGGAGTGTTGTGCTTTCTGAGGAAGTTCAACATCACGCACAGACTAATGCTGGAAGCTCTCCGTTATGTTCGCTTTCTGTGTCCTGTCCAAGTGCAAGAGTTGCACCCCAACGCCGCTGCTATTGAGCAATTGTGGTGCTTTCCTTTTCTAAACAAGGACAAAGTGATCACCGGACTGCAGCGAGAGTTACCAGCTTATCTTGCGGTAGCTGACAGCTGTGCCGATCTTAGCGATGACAAGATTGCGAGTTGGTGGCACAACCACAAAGAAGATCTTCCATGCTGGGCAGATGCTGCAGAGAAGGTCATGCTGTTGCAAGTATTGTCAGCTGCAGCAGAATGAGTGTTCTCATTACTAGCAACTTTCTCTGACCAGCAAGAGGCAGCTTTAACAGACTACCTCCAAGCTTCTGTGATGCTTCGGTATAACCACCGTGGAAACAAGTAACTTTCGATCATGGCGTGGAAGAGAAGTTACAGAGTGTTAAATACTATTTACTGGTCTTACATTGCCCTCACTGACATTCCTTGTTCTTCATAATAATAACACATACTGTCTTCCTCTTCCTCCTCCTCCTCCTCCTCCTCCTCCTCCTCCTCCTCCTCCTCTTGTTGCTTCTTTTTTTCATGTTTGGAGCTCCGTTTTGTGTGTGTGTGTGTTTTAGTGTCTTCAGTACTGTATGCATGCTTTCTCCCTGAGTTTGGGAACAGCATACTCAAAAAATGTTGTGGTGGCTCTTGTTATTTAGGGCTAGCAGAACTAGTGTTAGCATTCGTACGCATTGTGTAGCATTTGCTTCAGAAAAACAGCATTCACCAGCATTACTTGGCATTTTTCAGAGAAAACAGCATAAAAATTAGCATAATTATGCCGAAAAAATGGCAGTTCTCTTAGCACAAAATGCCGAAAAAAAGAGCATAATTTAGCCAGGCCTAGTCGGTATACGAGGAGACGGTGATCCGTCTTAGAACAACTTCAAACGTTCCACGAGTTAAGTGAAAGTGCTGGTGAAAATTCTCCATGCTATATAACGGAACGACTGCTTCCGCATACTGCCTTATTCTTGGCCGCCGAACACAACAATAGAAGCTTAACAGAAGCAGCAAGGGGACAAAGTGCGCAATGCACCCTGTGGTCAGCTCATCGATCTCTTCGTTGCTGATCACAAGATCCATTGCAGCTGACAGAGCAAGACCAACAACTTGTATTCAAGATGCCTCTCCATTTCTTTGTTAGAGTCTCTACAAACAACTTTAGATCTGGAAAATAGGCAACAATTGCGGTAAACTGGCTGAGGTGAACAACCTGCAGATGGAACTGCTCCTGCGCTGCCTGACGCCATTTTGACCATAGCAACCATTTCTGGCTCAGCCAGGCTCACATTGTGGTGGTTTGATTTGACCATTCGTATTCACAACATTCCAACTACTCATATTCAACCTATTCACATGCAAATCAAATGCGCCCAGTCCTTCCACCACCCCCTCTCTCTATGTCTGTTGGTCTGTCTTTATTTTCTCTGAATTACCTGTCTGTACCTCCCCTCCCTGTCTGAAGGTTCACAATAATTTACATGGTCCTTTCAGCCAGATTGTGACGATTTCTCTTCGTGGATCACTGTAGTATTGCTACTAGCACGTACAGGTAGTTGAAGTTGCTCTGACAAAATATTTGCTGAAAGTTTAAAGAAAAAAATAATGAGTGAAGATATCAACAGGAAGCATAGAGAGTGTGGTGGGCACAGAGGCACTGTCACAAGGACATGTGCGATGATTTCTTCCCTTTCAGAGCAGCTGTCGTTGGAGCCTGACAGATCAGAGGAGTTGTGTTCTGAGCTGAATGCGTACAAACAGATGTTGAGTGAGAAGCTCGTTATTGTGGAAAAATTAGATGGCGAAATATTAGAGCTGGTGGACAAAGAGGAAATTGAGAGTGAGATTGAAGGAACTGAAAAGATCTCCTCTGAAAGCAGAGTCCTGATGCAGCATTTAGATTTTATGTTGGAATGTGTGCATGCTGTGCCGGCGTTTCATGGACTTGGAGATCTGCAACAGGTCTGCATGGCACAGCAATCTTCAGTTATAACACCAACACACTTAACAACCATTCAGCCACTGCCAGACATGCTGAGTCCAACAAACAGCAGCTCTAGTTCAAGGTCGTCAGGTACTGTAGCACGAGTGAAGCTCCCTAAGCTTGAGCTATGGAAATTCGGTGGTAAACATGGTAATGCCATGATTGGCAACAGTTTTGGGATGTATATCGGTTGTTGATTCATGATGACCCAGAACTGACAGATCAGGATAAGTTCACCTACTTGAAGAATTCACTTGTTGGATCAGCAGCAGCTGTCATTAGTGGATTGAGCTTATTGGAAGTCAACTATGCAGCGGCTGTGGAGTGTTTGTGGGAACATTATGACAACCCACAACGAATCATAAGTGCACATATAGACGCCTTGCTAAATATGAGCAGCATCCAGAGCAACCAGGATGTCGGTGGACTGAGAACGCTGTATGGCAGCATCATTAACCATGTCCGTGCCCTCGAGAAGTTGGGTAGAAAGATTGAACATTATGGAGATATGTTCACACCAATCTTTTTAAACAAGATCCTGAAGGGTGTGTGACTCTCAATGCAGTAAGATCCGAGATTTTGGTCAGATGGAGTTATCACACATTGACTTTGTTGCAGAAGCCAGCTTTGAAGTACCACACAGTGCTGGAACAGCTGTGATGTTGCAGTGCACAGATTGTTGGCAGAAATGACAGCCGCAGTATGAGCCTGGTTGGATTGTTGAGTCCATTGTTTCGTCATCTACTGTTGTTATCGGGTGTGCTGTTCGCAATTACCATTCGACGAAGAAAGTTAAGGTAGCAGCCTACCCCAAAATGACTGAAAAATCAAACTTGCTCCGATTTTGCTCTGTGATGGCTCAAACGAAAGCTTATACCCCAGCCCTTCCCAGGATAAAATTTGAACTCAATCCTGTCACACATTTCGAAGTTATGGGTGCCTGAAACAATGCCAAAATTGAAATTACACAATATCACCACAAATGGACATTGAAAAATTTGCCCTCTCAACTGGGTCCCAGTAGATCTACCTCCTTGCGTGCATCGCCAGGAAATCTTGTACAAAGGCCACCAAGCATGTGTACTGCCTGGGCACAAGGAAAATATGGCGGCTCCTTGTCTGCAGACTACGGCGCAGTTGAGTCTAGTCGATGTGGTAGTCCAGGTAGGCATTGCTAAAATCGGCTGGCATTTTTTCGGCATTTTCAGCCAAAAAGAGCATCATCAGTTAAAACCAGCACTGCTAGCATTTTGTGGCATTTTCTTTGCATTCTGACAGCATTTTCGGTGTGCAGCAGCATGCAAACGCATCAAACAAATAGTAGATCTATGTAGTATAAGACTAATAGTTTCTGTGTTTGTGTATGCTGCCGCCAGATAGTATTGATTGAGGTTTGCACTCTGCCCTCTCAACCCGTAGATTTATGTATATGTTGGCATGCCACATGCATGATTTCATTACATACGACAAGGGGCAATGTTACGCAGGTTCATGGGTCTTCAAGTCGATGTTTCGACAACCAATGATGCAGTGCCAGAGTTCATGTCGTACCGGCCGTGAGCCTTCGCAACAACCGTAGCAATCATGGCAATACCAAAGTCGTAGCAGAGCACCTTCCCCATGTTCCCCACCTGGTTTTGGACTGAACTTCAGAAGATGATGTAGACCAACCTTCCTGCAATGGCTAGCGGAAACCTGCAACCTAGCAGAAAACGTCCTTTTTCTCGTCAACTGGTGTTAAGCTCAGAGAGTGAGGACTCTACGGGGTCAGACTCCGATGATGAAGTGTCTGCTGCTGCTCAAAGCCCTGGAGTAGAGCCAGAGAGGGCAAAAATCAGTCGCGCAAGGAATGTTACGTGAGACACGGGGAAAACTGCCAAGCGTGAACGGGCCAAGCCTAGTTCCACCAGCACGAACGTCAGGGAGAAAAGCTTGTGGGAAAGGTGCAAGGACTTCGAGCAGGAGAGTCTGACAGTGCGAGAGGGGAAGTTATACTGCCAGGCTTGCAACGAAATTTTAAGCTCGAAAAAGAGCATCATTGCTGGACACTGCAAATCGCAGAAGCACAAGCATTTTGCAGCATTGCCCAACAAAAAAGCATAATTTTTGGCATAATTTTCCCCCCAAAGTAGCAGTGCCAAAAGCATAAAATGCCAAAAAAAGTGGCCTATTTTAGTACCGATACGTCACACACTAACAAGGGGAAGTTCACAAGAGGATTCTCGCATGCCAAAGTCAAGACGGATATTCTGCCCACCAAAACAAACGTTATGACTTCGTCTCAAGTACAAGTGTGCGGAGAGAAGCATGAGCAACTAGAAGGAGAAGCAAACGTTCCAAGCTAGCTCCGCTCTAAAGCTCATGGTGATGTGGTCATCGCGGACGTTACTACCCGGGAAAATATATCATGGTGTACATTCTCACATTTCACGTGACTCTGTACATTTAGATCAGGGAAATGTGGGGTGGATTGGTAGATATCACCCAAGCGCGCAAGAGCGGGAAAATTGAAAGTGGTTACTACCCGCTTTAAGCGGGAAAATTGGTGGCGGTTACCACTCGCTTTTTTTAATGCAATGTTGAATGCATGTGAAAAGTCGGTTCCAAACACTCGCATTCAGGCGATACTGGTATCTGCCGATATCGCCCTCGTGCTCGTGTAGGAACCTATTCCTATTTATAGTGCTTGTGTTTTCAGTGCATGTGAGAAGCCGGTTCCGGTCCGGACCGGTTGCGGTCATATTCGCTTGAACTGCGCGCAGCGGCTCGATCGGGGTGGTATTCGCGGTATCGCCCTCGTACTCGGGTAGGAACCTACTCCTCTCCGGCACAGGCCATTTGGATTTCCCTTCCCGCTGACGAACCTCTGATGTGCCTGCCTCGCGGTGACACCTCATTACCTTCTTCTGTAGCAGAGTGTAGATAGATGAACGTGAATGGTCGAGAAAAGCTGCAATCCCACTTGCAGATTTCCGCTGTCACATAGCTCTATTTACTTTGCTTTCTCTTTCAAATAAAGGCCCTTATGGCCACCGCTCGAGGTTTTCGCTTTAATCCGTGGCTGCAGCGTTCCTGCATGATTTTTGACTGCGCTATACAGTATACAGTCTCTTCAACGCTTCGGTCCGACTGACGTCTCGGTTTCGCTGCACTGTGCTACTCGATCTGGCCCATGCTCGAGGTTGCCGGGGGCGCGATCGGCAAGTTCGGTTGAGAATAGGACATGGCCTGATACGCCCAACGTGCAACAAGGTCGAGGTCCGTCCGTACCCCCTGCAAAGCTCTTGCAAAGCCCATGCCTGGAGGGCAAACAACAATTAAGAGATGCTATAAGCTAACGTTGGACCGGCTGGAAGCTGACCCCGCTACCAGACAGATCTACCGCGTGCGCGTGCACTTTTCAACTTGTCAACAGCTGTACGTCATAACAAGAGTTAACTAATAGAGGATGTCGGGTTGGCAGATGCGTTAAAGCGTCTGACTCTGACTTCTGTGGGTACCGTGTTCAAATCCGCCACGGGCCACACATGTCAGAATTTTGTTTTCTCTTGTTTGCGGTTTCTTCCTTACCCGCGTCCAGGGGTTTCCTCGGGTTCTCCTGTTTCCTCCCTTTCAAATCAAAAATAATAATAAAAAAAGAAGAAGAAATCACCCCGAACACTCTAAGCAGTTATGCAGCAGGTTATTCCCCTACCACCAAACTTGGCATTGCTGCAGGGTGAGCCCGGCTGCTTGGGTGGGATGGCTTGTGGGTGTCCATACAAATCCCTCCGCCCATAATGTCACCGCAATGGTGGGGGCTGGTCTGGGAGGACTTCCACGGCACCGCTCAACCTAGTATATCCACAAATAAGGCAAATATTCATCAGACACTAGAGTGACGAAACTGAACAAGATTTTATTGCGGACAACGTTTCGGTGCACTGCACCATCATCAGGTCCAACAGTCATTCGAGAAATGGCTGTTGGGCATTTCTCGAATGACTGTTGGAGGAGAACCCGAGGAAACCCCCGGACGCCCAACAGCCATTTCTCGAATGTCCGCAATAAAATCTTGTTCACTGGTTTCGTCACCCTAGTGTCTGTTGAATATTTGCCTTATTTGTGGATGTTGATAGCATGAGAGTGATATCACCGAAGTCACTATCTCTACTTCGACCTGATATAACAGGCGAGTGATTAAAAAAAAAACTTATGAGGGTACGTACTACCGGGGTTGACAGCTCACCTTGAAGGCAAAGAAAAGCCAATTCATTTTCAAGGGACTGTCATAACCTAACCCTTGTGGTCCTAGTTATGCTTCCAATGCAACACTCGAGTTCACGACCACATGTTGCATGTTACACAAGGCAAAAAAAGAAGAACCAACTGCGCCGAAAGCCGCATCCGTAGATAGGGAGACAGGCCTAATTATGCATAGAGACATCATTAAGGTAGGAGATACCATGCAACAATAATATGTGCACACTATCACAATCCTCCCCGCTGAAGAAAATAAAAGAGACATTTCAAAGACATCTTCACAAAGACATGAAGAGGTTTGCGATCGCGGGTGAGGCGAGTGAGCCCATCGGGAGGCCATCTGACAACTCGTAGTACTTTTCCCTGAACTGGAAGCTCGTGGTTGTTTGGCAAACGTCTCGCCCGCTATCATGTCTTCCTTAGAAGAAAGAGCACTTCAGACGTTCAGCGCCAGTAAACCGAAGGTCTGGTTCCGCTACTTGGACGACATAAGCTCGATCGTAAAGAAGACGCTTGTCGAAAAACTGTTGTGCATCTAAACGATCAACATCCATCTATCAAGTTCACAGTTGAACAGGAGCCCGGCCAACTGCCTTTCATGGATGCGCATGTACATCGAGTTGACGGGCAACTGAAGGTTAGCGTTTACAAGAAACCCACAGACACAAGTCGATACCTCCAGTTTTCTTCAAACCATCCCGATAGCGTAAAACGATTGGTGGCTAATGCTCTGTTCCGACAACTCGACTACATTACCTTGGGGGAAGACGAGAAACAGCCCGAAGAGCGACGGACACAGGACGAACTGGCCGCGAATGGATACCCAATATCATTCATCCAACAAGTCAAAAAGAGACGCATGGAGAAAGCAACTAAGAAACGAGACAACCACACGGGAGATAAAGGGAATGGCCACCATCCCCTATGTTACTCGGAGGAGTAAGCGAGGGAATCAGCAGAGTTCTCAGCCTCCTGAACATACGCACCATCATGAAACCCGCGCAGTGAAAGTGGTCGCTGATGGAAGGAGCGAAAGACAACATCCCAC
>JAOWAW010128126.1:0-11782 GCA_028565695.1 Nicola tetela
GTGTGTGTGTGTGTGTGTGTGTGTGTGTGTGTGTGTGTGTGTGTGTGTGTGTGTGTGTGTGTGTGTGTGCGTGCACGTGTGTGTGCGTATGTGTGTGCGTAAGTGTGTGTGTCAATAAAGACTCGTCTTCACAACAGCAAGCATACTGTACGCAAAGGGTGAGACAAAACTACTTGTGTCACAGTTTATCTTGGAGCCAATCAGCTTTGGAGTCCAGTTTTGACCAGTTGCACTTTTACGTGCAATTTCGCACTCATATAGTTGTCGGTTTTGATTTTGGTCGCATGCACCATGCATGCACTGGACTCATGGTTAATCATACATTTTGTGTACCCTACAGAACACTTCACAGTTCGTGATATGATATTAAATACTTGACCTAATTGCTTCCCAAGTCATTTTTCAAAGTTTTTGCATGTGAAGTGCATCGCTGATGTGAAGACAAGTCTTAATTGACATGTACCAAGTATCTATGTAGTATACCATATGATAGCGTACAAGCATGTATAGCATACCTCTCTCAACTGTGGAATCTGTATATGGCCATAGACACTGAGACTGGCCATGTGGCCCTTGTCTGTGCTTCTGGTATAAGTGTTGGTCTCTCCAGAGAGATCAATGCTTGGCATAGTGAGATTTCAAGAGTCAACTTTTCTTGGTATCATTGGTTCATGATACAAAGGTACAGTCTGCAAGTATTCCATGCGTGTGTGCCACTCATCTGGCATGATGTCATAGAAAACTGGATTTCGAAGTGCACATACTATGAATGCCATGATATAACATTATGACGCTACTACTCTATACACTTCCATCAGAACTGGAGTCTCCAACATAGTGATTAGTTGCAATACTAGAGAATCGAAGACCTTGGGCAGAGTGTAACACCAACACTACCCCATTTGAAAGTAAATGTACCAACAGCATGTCATAGTATGAGCAGACATTGCTATTTTCTCACCTGTGATTTCATCAATCAAACTGACAACATCGTCATCACTCCAAGCATTGTCATTGTGTAGAGCTGACAGTGTTCCTGCCAGTTCAACTAGTGAACTTTTGCTACAGCCATTACTGCCACTGCAGCAAAATCTCAACCAGTCAACAGCTCCTACAGAAAAAAAAACGTACAGACAGCAATTATTGTGGCCAAGCCACAGAGAAAGAAACTATAATCTTCTTTCTGCCCTCTTCCTATGTACATGTACTTTTACTTTTCAAAACTGTAGAAAAAAAACAGTTCACAACATATGATACAAAGTACTTCACGCTTTGGCTCTAAACTGTCACACAAAAAAAGGAAAAAATGACAATGATATTATGCATAGCTATGGACTTGGTTGAATCAATGGTTGTCTCCCCCAATTAGCTGGATGGAATACAGTGATAGCTGGTGATGGTAGCAAGCGACACATAATAAAAGACATCCTCCCTGTGACAATGCTGTACACTCTTGCTATACATGCTTGATATTTTCCTCAGTGACTAGAGTTCCATGGCACTCTGTGCACCCTCACCTGTATTTGGATGCAAAGGTCCAAGTATGACGAGCAGAAGGTTGGCCTGGTGTACTATAGGCCAAGGCTTGAGGATTTGAGTGAGCCAAAAAAGGTAATCTGAGCTGTGTTGGTGCAGCACTGGCTGGCATCCAATGGCAGTTGTCTGATTTCCAAATGAGCCTTGTGGGAGAAAGACATTTCGCAGCAATAGCCGTAGATCAAGCTCATGCAGGAGTAGGCAACCTGGTGCACTATCCAAGACCTTGTAAAAAAGGAACATTACCAACAGAGGCTTAACCAAACAGCTGAACAAGAACATCAAATAAGATCAAGTTGTGATAGTTTATTACAAATGACAACAAGACATGCCGAAACATTAGACAAGAAAAGGCATGTACAAAGTTATATGATACTTTGCACATCAACTTGGAACAAAAGATGATGAACTTGCGACCCTACAGTACACCAACAATGACAGATATCCTGTCTCCAAACCTTACTTGCAAGCATCGTCCTTCCAGGCAAGCCTCCTGCCAGACAAGCTTGAAGACACTCAGCTTCTCGGAGTTCGGCCAACCACGTACCAACTGTCTCAGCAGAGCGCCAAAGCAAGCATATGCTGCGCTATTGCCTGACTGTGCGAGGATAATGGAATGAATGTTTTGAAGCTGCAGAAAGATGTAAATGCAGCTTTCAATAAGGTACAAAGTGCACTATTTCCACATAAACCATGCTTAATTTTTAAGTATTACAATTTGTGTGTGCAAAGTTAGTCTTGACCTCAGGAAGACTGAGAGTCACTGAGTGACATCTGACATGGAGCTAAATCACTTGGTAGAGTTTTGTTAGGTTACTGATTATATAGATAGCACTTATGACTTGACAAAACCACAGTGTGGGAGCCCTATGCAGACAACTGCAGCTCACAAGCTGTGCAGCAAGTGTTCACAATATGAACATTGACTTCCAGTGAAATGCTTCTCCTGTCAATCTAAGTATATCAACAACTTGACAAGCAATGAGGAAATTGACACTTCTTGTGGTGATTAAAGGTCTAATGAAACATAACAGTGGGAAATTTGGCCTGGGTGTCACCACTACTGCTGAAGTGAGTATGACAAGCACTCATGTGTGTGAACAGGCTTTACAAAAGCAGATGGCTCTGGGAGCCTGATGTAATTAGGGCCCAGAAGTAGGAACTGTGTCTGACTTATTCAGTTGTATCTGCGCAGTTCCATGTGCACCTCAGTTCTGGTGCTATGTATCATGATATATGCTTATGCATACAGATCAGAACTGATCTACTAGCTGCTGTATGCTGCGATATATCTAGTGTATGCAAGAATGCTTTAAGTATAGGCTATCACGGAGTGTGCGTGTGCCCAGACTGTTGCATGCTTGTCGGATGTGTATACATAAGATCAAGAGCACATAACGAAGAGTCTACAGCTCCCAGTAGAAAGACTATGCTCTGTTGCAATGGTTAAATTCAAAGCCATGCGAATAGCAGATTGCCCACCAGACCATTCATGAAGCTGCTTGTTACCTATGCTAAGCAAGGCTACAGACTATGCATGGGCAGGTGCTGCATCATGTAGGCATGGCACCTAAACCTAGCATACCTGGTGCTGGGAGGGGGTTAGAGTCTGTTCTGGACTTACAGTTGCCTGTCTTCCAATCAAAGCCAATCTGTTTCTTGTGTGACTTGCAATTTCGCTGCCACAGACCCCAAGTACAGATTTTCTCTGTTATTTATGTACCTTGATAAGATCTATGCATGTTTGGCATGCATCCTATTTGAACAATAGCTAGTTCCAGAGCATTTATGTTTGTAGCTTGATACAACTGATCTGTTGATACTATCACACATGCGTGTGCAAGACGCTGATTTCTGTTTCCATGACAAATAATGATGTAAACACATTGATATCGTCACATAGTAAATGAATTGCTGAGAAACAATTAAATGAACTAAACTAGTCGCTGAACCTCTCTGATGCTCACAGAACTGATGGTTTGACACAACTAGAAACATCTTAGATTTCAAATCGTCCCATAGATTGCTAATTCCGCTATAATACAGTTCCATGGCCATTCAAATATAAGTCCACTATACTATGATATTCAAATATAAGTCCACTATACTATGATATTATTATAGTATAGTGGACTTATATTTGAATGGCCATGGAACTGCATTATAGCGGAATTAGCAATCTATGGGGCGGTTTGAAATCTAAGATGTTGCTAGTTGTGTCAAAAAATAATATAACAAGACACTTCATATTATAGAATGTCTTATTATTTATTTTTTGTTTTCATCTGTACCAAAGACAAAAAATCAAGAGATGATGCTACAAACATTGGCAACACAGGCAAGGGTCAATACTCGATAGCTTGCTCGATAAAGCTGAGGCACTACCCAATAAGCAAAACCTTGCACTTGTTTGTAATGGCAATCGTTTCATCTATAAACACCAGCACAGTTAAGACTTAAATGCTAAGTATTGACTGCCATGTTGCAGCCTTCATTAGCCATAGTTGCAATGACTGAAACTCAATGTTAGTCTGAAACGTAACAGTGTAAAATATTGTTATCAAGGTAATCCTGGTGTGAATGTGCAAATATTTCTGAATGTTCCTTGGAGATAAATTCTACAAGAAAACCTGCAATCCCAACGTTATTCAAATGAGTAACGTCTACACAATTATGGGTATACTAGTACATCTGTCACATCATTTGAGACTCACTTCACAATGGGAAAAACTGCAACAAGAAGTTTTAGTCAGAAGCTACAATTATTGTTCTAAATTCCTTTCATGTGCAAAGATAACACCACCACCAAGTGAAACACAGAAAAGAAGATCAAATCTCTTTTTATGACGCAGGGCATTACAGTCTACTCTTCATAAAACTGAACCAAAAGCCAGACCAGGTAAAATATATATTTATGTCAGACCCTCGCACAGGCTTTTTATGCACTGCATATGGTACAAATTCCTGCCTAAATCCTGGTACTGGTAAGTGAATTTCTCATGCATGAGAGTGGTTGCTTCAAACTTGATGTTTCATTGCTTGTGACCCAAGTTATCCCCCCCCCCCCTTGTCTCTCTGCTGTAAAAATGGAAATTTTCAGTGGTGTAATATTATCAATAAACAAGAGTAACAATTCAGAAATTTTCAGTATGCGCTGGCTGTTTGAGTTCAGGTAGTTCTCTGCAGTGAGGGCTAATAACTAAATAGATTTACACACATTTGACAATGTTTATTTTCAGGTAAACTTCTCTCATCAAAATTATTGGAAATAAAACTTGACCAAAAACTTCCATTAATTATTACAGTATCATTCTTCCAAAAAGAATCCCCCCACGTTGTAAGGTTCATGGTTATGAGGAAAAACAAACAATAATTGTAGACTTTGCAAAAAATCAAAATTCTCATACCTTTGAAAGGGTGCTTGTCAGCAACCGAAATTTCTCTTTCGTTGGAAGAAGACATGCAGAACATCGTAGTAGGTCTCCTAAAAAGTCGACATTGTACATATACGTCAGTTAGTCCACTTTACGGAATATCAGATCTAGACTCCGCCGAAGAAATTACCCAAGGAAGAGAACTGATCCTTTAAGAAATACACAGGTACTCTAGCTGAAGTATTTGATTTCCTATCCGCCCATGGAAACAGCAACTTTTCCAATTTGCCCGAGGAGCAAATAAATCCCTGTACAGTTCTGCAAAGTGCTCTCGAAGTTAATGCTAAGCGGGCAAGTTGATCGGGAGTCATGCGATCCAGAACAGCATAAGCCACTTCCAGCGGGAGCAGATTGAAAAGGCCATGTGGCCCTTCTGACGCTGTCAAAAGCTCCACCTCCCGCTGGCGAAAATAGATCCGATCACTTCTCCTTTGCCCTTGCATCAGCTCTAACCGTGGTTGATCAAAATTACAGAACAAAGACGAGAACAGCAACAACGGCAAGAACAGCAACATAGATTCCAGTAGCGTTGGGGGAAAGCTGTTCGTATTTGTCCGTCCCAGTCCTGTCAACCTGTTCAGCTGCATAAGCTGTATTCACTGAAGAAGCGGAAGCAGCTGCACTAGTCAACATTTACTGCCAACACTAGCTACAATGCAACAAAATGCACCTATGGCTGTTTAATTTTATCCATTGTCATCAATCAACATCGCGGAACAGAAAGCTTCTGTATTCGCCATCCCCTTCCTTTGCAAAGCAGGTGAGGACGGACGCACACAAAAACCAGAAAAGCGTAGATTAATTCCTCCAGCAAAAGTCGGATGAAAGAATAGCCAGCACAGAAGCGTGTGGATAGCCCCGCACATCGCTTGACTTGACAACGGTCGCGTGCCGCCCGATAACATGTTGCACACAGTTGTTTCTTTATTGGCAATCGATCCTGTGTCAGTAGCAGCCAACGACCGGACACAAACTAGCCTCCATCTTCCTCGTCAACTTTTCTATGTTCAGCTATTGACTAGTGCTTAAGAGCGCCTTTTCCAGCTCCAACCTGCTCCAACCGTATAATTTCCTGGCTGCTTGTGGAGGAACAATACATGATACATGAGGGGCGTGTTGTTAGCTGTGCAGCAGTACTACATCATTGTACGCGCTTAGGCCTTATTACAGGGCGCCTTTTCCAGCTCCAACGTGCCAGTTCTGGGAGGAACCATGGTAGGGGTGCATATGACGTCGTTACTCTAGATCTCTATGCAGCAGTAGATTATTGTAGATCTACAGTACGTGTACCATGGCCAGGTGTATAGTGTAGCATTAAAATGGGGCTTATGAGTGATGCCACTGATGGCGTCAGAACTATGTCGATTTTCACGTGTAGCTAGATCGATATCGATATCACAGTACAATAAATAAAATGGCGTCAACACGCAGCAACCGGGTCTGCAGCTCCGAGTCAGCTCGAGTCAGCAAGATCCGTGCTGGAACCACAAAGAGCTCGAGCTGAGATGAATGTCCTCCGGTGGGCAGTGGTGGGGAATGTAGGCCAAACTTTGCTCCAGGGTCGACCTCGGATTCATGCGGCGTTGCATCCTCGCTGCTTTCTTCTTTTCCTGTTAGAAGAGTAATTTTATCTTCATCGTTTCCTATGGAGTAGTGTGTGTAAGTAGAGAAGAGATGTTCATTGTCTTTTTTTTTTTGGATCGAACGCTTATCTGCACATCATTTTGAAACTCCACTAATACCAGGGCCGTATACGAATTGGGACAGGGCTCGTCGAGGCAGCCATACGACTATTTATCTGAAGCTTCTCTGCTGGTAGTGTCCTTATCGAGAATAGGTTGCCATGATCAAGCTATTCTCCTTGAAACAGCAGAAGAAAGAGGAGGATGCGTCTGGATCAGCAGGAAGCGGAAAGAAGGCATCGGCTGCACAGCTAAGGATAACCAAAGGTGAGGCTTCTTTGTCCCAGCTATGCAGGAGCTGTATGATACTGACAATATCTTAAATTAAACTAAATTCCAGACATCAACGAACTAAATCTTCCTGGCACTTGCCAAATGGACTTTCCTGATCCCAACGACCTGCTGAACTTCAAGCTGATTATTTCTCCTGATGAGGTAGGATCGTTGTGTTCTCACTGGCCTCGTTCCCATTTCGAGATATTTGATGCTTTCGCATGTTGTTAACAAACGTGGACAAAAGCAGGGTGGCTGTATAAAATACCTGAGGGTTGGCAAGCATTGCTTTTTTTCAGCCTGTTCTAATATTTCCGTTGTTTTTAGGGCTTTTACAAGGGTGGACGGTTTGCATTCAACTTTAAGGTATGCATTATTGGTAAGACCACACCGATCTGTTGCTGTTGTACTTTATTCGGAGGAACGGTTCGACATGAAAACTCTTTTTCTTTCTCTCTCTCGCACTCTCACTCACTCACTCACTCACTCACTCTCTCTCTCTCTCTCTCTCTCTCTCTCTCTCTCTCTCTCTCTCTCTCTCTCTGTCTGTCTGTCTGTCTGTCTCTCTTCCGTCTTTTCCCCCGTGAAAGCCAGCCCATTGTGTAGGGTTTATCATATTATACAGTCGTTGTGCTGGATTTTTTGACTGCGGCTCATTCTGTCAACCAGTTATTAGACTCCCTGGTGTTCTCGGTAGTGAGCTCAAGAGAGGTCCAGGAGCCTTTTTGTTCTCTTCACGATGAACTGTTTAATTGCTTGCTTACTCCACTCACGAGAACTTTAAGTTGATCACTTGTTAAATGATTACTATGGCAAAACCTGTATGACATGTCTAATATCACTAGTGGGTACATGTTCATAGAAGTCAAGGCCATGCGTGTACACACCAAACCCAATCCTCTTTTTGGCATGCATCATGGCTATTTTGGTTTTTGTAAGACAATGTTGGGTGAGGGGATTTGATGGTGTATTGACATCATTGTAATATCTTCTGAGTTCTGACTGACAATGGTGTGTAATCTTCCAGTGTTTGTGTTGCCATTCTCTATTGTGCTCAACCGTTTTTCTGCAGCTTTCACTTTCTGATCTTGCCTGTTTCAGAGAGAAACTATGTCTGTCTTTGTCTCTTGCCAACCATTTGCCTGTCTTACTCTTTTGGTAGAACTTTTTTTCTCTTTTTGTTGCTTTAATTCTTTCTCTGCCTCTCCCTCCCACTTTTCCTGTGTTTGTCTCTTGGTGTCTCTCCTTTCCTCCTCTTGCTTGTCTTTCGTCTTCCTCCCCCCACCCCCTCTCTCTCTTCCCTCTCCACTCCTCTTTGTTTTTATCTCATCATTTTATCCTTTGATGTTTGCTACCTTGCTAGGTTGGTGCAGGCTACCCCCATGATGCGCCAAAGGTCAAATGTGAAACCATGGTAAATTTTCAAAGACCAACTTAACACCGTGCTTTTATAGTGTGTGTTGTGTGTGTGTGCGCGCGTGTGTGCATGTGTATTTGTCAGTTTTGATGCAACCGAGGATGAAAGGTGGTTTATACATCTAATGGTAGAATTATTATTTTGTTGCTGTAGTTGCATCTGTCATCATCTGGTGCCAGTTGTTTGCTGTTGTTTTTTTGTGAACTTTTTATTGATTTGCTTCTTATTCGTTGTCTGTTCTTTCTCAGGTTTATCACCCAAACATCGACTTAGAAGGAAATGTTTGTCTGAATATTCTCAGGTAAGGTTGTCGCTTGTGTGTGTGTGCGTGCGTGCGTGCGTGTGTGTGTGTGTGTGTGTGTGTGTAAAATGCAGCTTGGTGAGGTTAGTTGTCAAGGGTTTATTTTCTTGTTGATGAATCGTAATGCTGCATGAGAATGCATGCTGTTGTTAGTATGTGGTGTAACAAAGGTGTTGTTGTGGTAATACTTGGATGTTTGTGTTTCTGTTGGTGTTGATGGTGTCCCCATGGTTGTGTGCAAAATGGCCCACCCACACAGGTATAGACAGATGGACATATACAACATGCTTTGTATGTTTTCGTTTTGCTTTGGCCGACTTTACCAAAGTGCAGTGGAGCCTCTGTGATACTGTACTATGGCGTCTGGCCGACAGTGACATGCAACTTTGCACTTATGTGAGCTTGGCTGATTTGTTTTGAAGTCTGGCATTGGCAGGGTTGTACATTTACTTCTGCTCTTCCGAGGACTGTTGATGTTGTTGAGTGTGTATGAGGCTGGCAAATGTGTGTGTCTATTCATTGTTTACCTGTGTATGTGTGCGTGCGTGCGTGCACGTGTGCGTGTGTGTCAAATCAAAAGAAATCGCTTCAACAGCCATAACTTCCTACATCAAAAATATTGCAGCAACAGCAAAATGGTCCATTCATCAGTTGATCACTGTCATCCTTCGTACATCAAGGAAAGGGAGAGTTGATTTAGAGAAATACCTACGCTTTAATTTGACTAAGCCCGTCGGATCTGTTTCGAGACCTAATTGAGACAGAGGGAGCTCTGCATGTGTGTGCACATGTGGGTGTCTTGACGAATCCATTTATGTGTTTGCCTTGTACAATGGTGTGGTTGCAATGGTGTTTTCCACTCACGGTAATCATGCTTGTGCCTTGTTTTCTGGTGAGGAAAGAAAAGGAGGGGAGTATTGATGGTCATTACTGTCAAGCCAAAGTATGTTTGGGAATGATGCTTATTTTAGAATGGTGGATGTTTTTTTTTTTACCTAAATTAGTCAATAGAAAGGAATATATGTGAATGCCAAACTGTTTATGCGTTTCTCTGTGTTTGGTGTGAAATAGTCTCTCAGCTTGCTGCATTGTTTTCTGTCTGTGTGAATGCAGAGAAGACTGGAAGCCGGTTTTAACAATTAACGCGATCATCTATGGGTTGCAGTATCTGTTTCTTGTGAGTTGCTAATATGACTGTTGATTTTTCTTCACTCAGGAATACAAGTCACTTAATAGAGGGTCTAGAAATGGATCTTTGTAATTCACGCTCTTGTGATTTAATATGTTTGCAGTGATCACCTTTGGGATAGGTGAAAAAAGTGTTTTTAGCAAACAGATTGTGCTCTTACTGGTATCAGCACTGTTTATTGTTCGTATCGTCAGTGTTGTTTGTGTTTGTTGTTCGTGTTGTTTGTGTTGTTTGTCAGTGCTGCTTCCTTTCCCATTGTTGTCCTTTTCATGACCACAATGGTAAATCAGCAGCTATAGAGCTCCACTCAACCAGTTCCAGTGCCAGAGTTTAAAGCCTTATTTGTTCTTTTGCTTGACTGGCTGAGTAACATTTCCAAAATGTATTAAGGTGTCCCGCCACAAGATTGTGCAACAAAAAATGGGAACTCTAGCTTCTTTCTTTGACCCACGATTCATATGCTTTCTGTTCTGTGTATTTCTTCTTCTTCTTCTTCTTCTTCTTCTTCTTCCTCTTCTTATTTATGTTTTCAGTTTTCCTTCATTTCTTCTACTGTTATCTTGTATTCTGTTTATTTTCCGACCTCCTACCTTCTGTATATTCTGTAGTTTTCTTCTTTCCTTTTTCTATATGCTTCTTCACCATTGCATTGTTTTATTTAGTGCAAAAATGGTTCACCCAATTAATCCATTAATCGTTAAGAGAGTGATTAATTATTTTTTTTTGAGATGACTAATCGATCAAGGCATGTATGTACTTCTGGCTGTCTCAGGCCAGATCGAAAGTACTACTACCAGTATAATGCTCAGCAAAGCGCAAGCTGCAACATTCTTTTCTTGGCGCACAGCGCCAGACTGTCTGCAGCACTGGTGCTGCACACCTTGATTGCTTGTACATGCCCTTTAGTAGTGGTCTTTGTCTTTACTTGAACATGTTCCATGATGTTCATTGGGTGTGCATTGCTCATACTAGTGTTTTGACTTTTGTGGTGACGGATTCACTAAAACTAAACCACAAAGCAAAACACTCTAGCTCTGCACGTGCTTGCAATGTTGTAGGTGACCTATGGTCTTTTGCTGGAGATGCACCATGCCAACTGCATGTAGCAGGCTTGGCAAAAGTCGAACATGCAACATTCTGTGGCATTAGTGACCTTCAGTGATGGGATCTGCATGGGAAAGCAGAATTGTTAGATTAGTCAATTAATTGTTTGGGAAACAAAACATTAAAGCAGCAGTGTCATGATATTCAGTGATTGTATAAAAGAAAAAGGGGCACCTATCATACTCCTATGCAATCTTGGATGCTGAAGCTAGGCTGTGCAAGGCCGTGCGGCATTTGAGCGCATACTTGTAGAATATGCAAAGGCTAGTATACTAGTATGCATGCAGTATGCACATGTACGTACTACATGCAGGCGCAGCACAGCGTTAATCTGGCAAACAGGACAGCTGTGGATGCCATTTTAATTTTCCCCACTCTTTAAAATGGTGGCAACATACAGTAGCATATGGTGAATATTGTAACACTGCTGCTTTAATCATTTGCAAAAATCCTGAATTGTTTCAGCACTAGTTTTGTTCCCATTTTTTTCTTTTCTTCCTGCAGACTTCTTTTTCTTTTCCCACCTTTCTTTCTCTTTTACTTCATTATTTGTTTCTTATTTACTTCATTATTTGTTTCTTATTCTCCTTCATATTCAGTGCCTTCTTCTCTTTAAGTGTTTATATCTGTACATAACTTTGATCTGTTAAGGGTGCAACCTTGCAGACCTGTGCGATAGTGTCGTGATTTTCTTTTTCACATGCTGTTACAGTCCTATGGTAATGATATTCAGTTACTGACTATTTTGTGTTGAAAAGTCTGGCAGCAGAAGTTGCTTTGAAACCAATCATTATCTTAATGTCAGTTTGCACATTATTTATTTATTTATTTATTTTTTTTTGGGGG
>JAOWAW010128137.1:0-11780 GCA_028565695.1 Nicola tetela
TATGGTTTAGATTGACTTGTACATAGTGTAAGATGACCACATGCCTGCAGAGGCTCGGCAGTGAACGTGGCCCGCCCTGTGAGGATCATGACCACTACAAACGGACTGTAGTTTTGTGGCTGACATTTTCCGGAACCCAACATGTAACATGTTTACAGTTCACCGTGTAAAGTTGCGAAACACACAGCAGACGCTGTCCATTGTTGCCTCGTGCTTGTTTGGCTTTTTGGGGGATGTTGATTGCCGAGTCAGGATCGCAAAACAATGCTCCAAATTTGGCAGTGTAATGCTTTTTAATGCCGCATAATGCTCCAGTGTTCCAAACCCCCTATAATGCCGGTTATAATGCCGGCATTATCCGCCCAAGCCTAGAGTTAGCTAGGGGGCACTTTGTGCCCCCCCCCTTGGTTTTTATATCCCCCCAAAAGCCTGGTAGGTTTTAGGGTTAAGAGTTCCTATTGTGTTCGACTGAAAATTTGGCTGAAAATGTCTTTCATTTTTACTAACATCTCTTCAGTTTCAGGGGGCAACGCCCCTGACCCCCACCGGGGGCTTTGTCCCCTGAACCCCCACCACGCCTTGCTGAAAACCTGGCTATATAGTACACTGTATACATTATAATTATTAATTACGAGCGCAAGGCTTTATTCGGGAATAAAAGTCCGAGGGAGTTAAAAGCCGAAGCCTGGAGGCTTTTGTCCGAGGACTTTTATATGTATCGGCGATAAACACGATAAAGCTGACGGCGAGTCACGGTGATTCATTGAATGTACATGTACTTACATGTACATGTATATATTAGCCTCAGAAGGCCCTCAATACCTTGACTTTACCGTGGGTCGGTTTCCACCTGCTTCTCATTGCTTTCACCTGAAACGTTCTCGGGTTAAGGCTAGGGTGCCCGTCCTCGTGGTCATTTTCTTCTTCGAACGCCTTGTGGTCGCTAGTCTTTATGCAGAAGAAGTTGCTGCTGAAAGTCCTTTTAAATGACGTCGTTTTGCTCTCGCAAACGGTGCTGCCATAAGAATTTTCTGCTGCGTCTGTTCCGGCTAAAACGAAACAAGCGACAGACTTTTGGTGAGGCGTATTTCGCTATTTTTGCCAAGAGGCGAGTGTTGCCATTGATTTGGAAAGTTGTGCACCAAAGGAGCTGGACGATGTTCTTTCACGTTTCTAGGTGGGTTTGAGAAATAAGAAGGGCGAGTATTATAAGAAGGCTTCGTATATGGCTGCTCGGGCGGCTCTGTCGCGGTTTTGGTTAAAGATTTGCAGCGAGAAAATTGCAACATCTTTCAGAGCCTTGCGTTCAAGCGGTCGAATGCCGTGCTTGACGGCATTTGGAAGAGGAAGAAAGCGAAAGGCGACCGAACGAGCCTGCTGTGGAGCATAAGAGTGAGTTGTCCGACGAAGATCTGAGGAAGGTGGAGCTCACTTCAACGATGTTCTTGATATGGGTGACCCAGTAAAACGGACGTACTACTGCCGGTTTAATATTTCTCTACATTTCGCTCTGCGGGGTGCGGAAATACAGACTAAGTTGTTGAAAAGCGACATCGTCTTCGAGGTCGACAGTCACGCTAAGGAATAGGTGTATGCCACAGTGCGCTGGGACTTTTTCTCCAAGAATTGGCCTGGAGGGTTTGAAGGCCGGAGCCGGGCTGCAAGAGATCCGCCAAATTCTCACTCTCCGAGAACTGCTCAGCAAGCTTCATCCCAAAGTCGACAGACTGTTTCAGCGAGCACTTCCAGGAATCCAGGTACACAAGAAAAAGAGAAGAAGGTGTGGTTTGCTAGAATGCCGCTTGGCCACGTGGTCCTTTCCGACATGCTGCCACGAATTTGCAAAGCTGCGCAGCTGTCTAGACGTTATACCAATCTCTATTGTTTGCGTGCGACGAGCGTTACTATTTTGAAGAGGGCTGGTTTAGACGATTATAGGGTAGGGCGGTGTGCCATACTACTGGGCACAAGAACGTGAAAAGCTTTGAGAGCAATTGCCAATCAAGTGAAGACGATGGGCGAAGATTGGCCAAAGCATTGGATGAAGCATCAACATCAACTTCGTCATCAGCTTCGCTGCCTGTAATCGGGAGCAGCGTCAACAGCGGATGTTGCAAGACCGTTGGTCAAGAAGGCTCCGGATCCACTTGCTCCAAGACCAAATTCTGCTTCAATACAAACAACAACGTCTTCGATCATCTTACCATCAACTTTAACCACTGAGGAATGATAAGGAAGCGGAAGTACTCCTTGCAACTGAAGAGGAAGCCACAGCACGTTTGACATGTTTTCTTCTATTTTGTTTTCTTTTGTTCCTGCTATCAGTACTCCCTCTCTCTTTAAAAGAAAAGCGGTTCACACAGTTTTACATGCAATAAAAACCTTCTTTAAGAAGGAGATTACAACCTGTTAAATTCTCCTTAGCGTTTGTAAGCTTATATGATTAAATGGGACAAAGGGCATAAAACCCTTGGGGGCTAATATAATAAAGGTAAAAAAGTATTTCAAGTCACCATAGGCTTGACAACATAGTGTTAGCGCTAAAAACGAGCACTAAAGTGAGTTTTGAGCATTATTGAGCACTGCCAAAAGTGAGCAGCGCTATTAAATCAGCTGAGCACTGTTTCAAACTTTTGAGCAATTTTTGAACACTTTTAATTGCCAAGCACTATCAAGCAGTTTCAAGCTTAAGTACTGTTTCTGGCAACCTTTCTGCAATTTTTTCCCTGTTGTGCAACAGGTTTTGCATCTTTGGTACTCGTAAATAGGCTTCACGATGGATAATACCAGCATGAAAATCAGCAGCTTTATCATACCAAGCACAAAAGCTTTATGCGGCACTATCAATTAGTCTCGTTTTCTTTGGAGGTCAAGCATTATGCCATCAGAGAAGCAATACCCCTCAAAATGAACAATAATCTTTCTTTGAAAGCTTTACACTCTGGGTCAGTGTAGGCTCAAGATGCAATTAAAAAGTCACCTAGTGCCTGTGGCCTTTCCTTACCTTGAGAATGACAACGAAACACAGATTGCAATTGCTCTAGACTCACTTGTCACCAGCTCTTGGCAGTCCCAAGTGGTGCAGTCGTTAGGAGCACAACTTTCACTTGAGTAGTGGCAATTCAAGCCCTTTCCTTGACAGCAATTTTTCTTCACTGATTTCTCATTCTCTTCCTTTCCTTTCATGCAAAGTGTGACAGCACTTTTTTGTTAATTTTTCTTTTGTATATCCGATTGCATGTGCAGTTATCTTTGATTCCCAGCTAGGGTTAGCTCATCTCCTCTGCTCTTTGTTGTTTTGGATAGTAGCCATATTTGATGATCAATAATCTGAATTTGATGTCGCATCAGCATAACTTCATGGCCCTCAGACAGTACTTTTTTGTAACTTTTTTTTGTATCTCAGATTATTTGTGTGACTGTCTAAGGTTGGCTCATCTTTTTTGCTCTTCATCGTTTTTGGTAGGTAACTGATGTATAAGAATGATGGTGATGACTTTGTGTATACTAGGATGGTGATCTCTTTGTGCATATCATGATGGTAATGACTTGTTGTATCAGTACTATGGTGGAGATGTCTTTTCCTATATCATAATGATGGTCACTTTAATTGTGTATACTATGATGATGATGAGTTTGTGTATACTATGATAAGAAATTGGGAATGACGTTTTGCATATTATAATGGTGAAGGGTTTATGTATAATAGAAGGCAATGATTTTGCGTATACTATGATGGTGACTGCTTTACGTACACTGTGATGGTGATGATATAATTATATCATAATGGTGAAGACTTCATGAATACTTTGATGGTGATAACTTTGGGTTTATCATGATGGTGATGACTTTGTGTACACTATGATGATGATTGCTTTAAGTAAATATGATTGTCATGACTTTGTGTATACTAAGATGGTGATGACTTTGCGTGTACGATGATGATGACTTTTCATAAAGCCATGTTTGGGGATGAGTAATCTGAATTTGACATTTTGACGTTGCATCAGCATTATTAAATGACCCTCTGTGGAAAGAAAGATTATTAAATGTCCCTCTGTGGGAAAAAAGATTATTAAATGGCTCTCTGTGAAAAAAAGATTACTAAATGACCCTCTGCAGAAAAGAAGATTTTTTTCTCATGGTACTTGTTTTTACGGACAAAGAGTTTGTTGGTTAGTACTTTTATTGTGTTTTCTTCTTCCACTGTGTTTCAAATTTCTTGGTGATCATCCTTCAGGGCTTGTCAGCTCATCTTCTGTGCTCTTCATCGTTTTTTATACATAACCATGTTTAAGGGTCAGGGTTAGGTTTAGGGTTATGTGTTGGGGCCTAGGGGTTAGGACCCAGGATAGGGATAAGGGATTAGCTAGGGTTATTGTTAGGGTTTGGCTTAATCTGGGATGATATGAAATTTACAGGTTGCAAAGAATTTGGCCAGCCACTTTATTACTAAAGGGTGTTGACCCATCTGATTGTTTGTGTGTAACTGTCTGCATGTATGTGCTGACTTGAAATCTATAACCTTATACAGAATAAAAATTCAGTAGATACAAATTAATAAGAAATAAAGAAAGTGCAGTAAAGAAATGTGAAATAACAGATAACAGAGCAAAGCGAGTACTAGTAGTGATTATCAGACAGGTGTGAATATCATGGAAAAACCACAGGGTCTTAGATTAATTGAGGAGGCTTTGCCTGCTTTAGTAGGACCATGTCTATGGTGCTGCATAAGGCTGCAAAAGCCCTCAGTTAGCTAAACAGAGCTATTATCCAATGCACATTAAACACACGATATATTCACTTCATCAAGATATAAAATCCTGACTCTAGCTTTAAAAAAAAATATACTGTAGAGAAATTTCGCTTTTTTTGTATACATGCTGCTTGAGACAACCGCCGTTGCATGTGCCTGTGTATTTTTTTGCTACTGTATGTTCAGCTGTTGGACGGGACTGGTGTCTTTGTCAGTCTGAAAATCTACAGGGGTGTTTTGCAAAGGCCAAGCGGCTCAAGTGTGCATGCTGCTCAGTTTCTTGTAAAACAGATATTTCTGCAAGAGACAATACTGGCGAGCTAATGCACCTGTGGTGCCCATGGAAAATCTCGGCTTGAACCAGAAGTAATTGATGCTGTTGTCAGTAAGGTGCTTTTCATCTTGCTACTTTACTAAACATAGTCTGCCTATTCTACTGCACTATTTCATGTCCTTGTTGACTGATTATCACATAATTGGTGCCTTTTGCCAGTTCCACTATGAACTTGTCTCCTTGTATCATTATAATAATAATTATTATTATTATATTGTAACCTTGTGATTTTTCTTCTTCCCAGGATTTGCCACAAATTACCAAAGATCAAAGTCTAAGCAACCAGCTAAAGTTTCCAAAATCGTTCTTAATTGGAATTAACAAAGAATGCTCCCTGGCAAGACTGGCCAGTCCTGCTCTAGACATCTTGCAGACATTTTCATTTTTTCATCTTCTTTCGTTTTCATTTTTTCTTATTTTCTTTTCTGTTGGCATTTAAAATACAACAGACGGTACTCATGCATGCACTGCACTTCGAATATCCATTTCCATGTTTCTTTCTCTTTTCACACAGTAAGTTTTATTCTCTACTTATTACAGTAGAACTCGGTTACTACGTACTCGGTTTAGTTTTCGTACACTTGGTTAACATGTACTTTGGACAAGAATCGAATGGCGGGTATCGCAAAATTAATGCCAAATATTATTTTTGGCTAAGACGTACTTTCAGTTAACACTGTCCACGCCTGGAATAGTCAATACTAAACCGTATTGGGAATTCCCACAGAATACAAGCTTTTATTTAATACTGTCCATGCCAGGAATTTCCCTTGAATACCAAAGTGTATTGGGAATTCCCACAGAATAGTATTTTTTACTACAGTAAAATCTCAATAATTCAAATGCAGTGTAATTCGAATACTCGCTTTATTTTGAAGTTTTATGCGGGATGGAATTTTTGAAGATCAAAATGCACTGTTTTCAAGCTGTTAATTCAAACTTTCAAGTCACTGTGTACGCCTAATTTGAAGTGTGAAAGCTGTATTAGGCTGGGGTTTTCCCTGTAAAGGGCGGTAAACAACGGCCACTGGTGGTTGTGAGGTTGACAGCATGTACATGCTCTGTTATTACTCATTAGCAGAGGATTATTTTAATGCATCTCTCTTCTGTTACATCAAGTTTTTGGCCTTGCTGGACACTGCGGTGTTTTTCATGCACTTTGATGTACATATGACCTTTACTACGAGGAAATTGCAGATGTTGCATAATTAGAACATTCCCTTAATTAGAAGTTTTGGTCTAGAATTTATGGGTTTGAATTAAAGGGATTTTACTGTATTCCAAAACTATTTCCCTGAGAATAACTTGGGAATACCGTGCAGGAATTCCATTGGAATATACTCGCACAGTATTCCAACGGAATTCCTAGATTTTGTATGGGCAGTCTACTCCTAATTTGGTTATGATTTCTGAAAAAAGGATGTGATAATGAATATGTACGCATGCAATAATGACAAATCGTGGCTTATTTCCAGTTGTGACTTGTACGGGAAAGATGGGAAATTGGGCATTATTGACTAGTGCGTCTGGGATATCAATAGTGTATATTTATTGAGCAATGAGTTGCAACAGATTTGTGTACATGCCACACACTTGTGCAAACCATCTGTAAAGATCATAGCTGCATATGGTTGCAGTCAGTTATTTGACTTTGAACTACTCACCGGTGCTCGATCGCTACATCTTGCCCTTCATTGACATAATCACATTCAACACTATTGGGCATGTCTCTCTTCTCCACCAGCAAATTTTATGCGTACACATAATGTCTGTTGAGTGCATGTATGTGTTTGACACTGAGCCTCCAAGACGACCAATTATCATAACACTGGTTTATCTGGATCCTTTCGTATTAGTAAGTTGCATTGGTAATGAGTAGAGTCCTCTGCATGCCTGTGCTACAATCCGACAAAAAATACTGTTATCAGGGCATATCCGTCACTGCACAGGAAAAGGTGCTTCATTGTCAATTTTTTTATCATACAAATCTCAAGTTTCTACATTATCTGAAAAGATCCTGAAAAAATCCATGTTCTGACCAAAACAAAGTATAAAATTGCATATCAAAATTTTCACCACATGGCAAGGGTTGTTGAACTGTAGCTTTGGAACTCATTCTCAGTAATTTGAGATGCAAAGGAGTTGTCCTTTGCATCTCAAATTACTGAGTCCCTCAAGGACTGGTCAACTTCACAGAAACTAGGCGCAATGTTCTTAGTCTATCTTTCTTCATTTTTCATAGAATTTGGAGAAATTATCATAAACCTACTGATGCAAAGCAGCTCAGCTGCTATCTACTTTTTCGCTTTCTTTTGTTTCTGCTTGAAGTTGATAATGAAAGTAATGGTTTGCAGCGGTCTCTCAATGCCTGAAGATTATGTTGCTGGCCAGCGCAAACGCGCAATGCGTGTAACTCTCGCCGGCTCAGCTTGGGAGTGTTCTTCCTGTCAAGTAGTTCTTTACAGTCGTCTGGTTTCCTGTGGAAAGAGGAAATTAGCACATTGGCAACCATATCCAAAAGTCTAGCTTGTTGTTCAGTTGCCGGCATAGCCTCCGTTTTAACAGAATGCCACTCATCTTCATCACTGTGCGCTTCCTTGCCATTAGAAGACGGTCTATCAAGCAGAATGTTTCCCATCTCAGCCTTTTGCAGGAACACACTGAACTCTGGCTGTGACATGCAAAGTACTTGTACAATGAAGCACAGTTCCTTTTCTGGTACACCACTGTAGTCCACCTCAAACACATCATCAAATGAAGAGATAACACCCTGCATGGCCAAGAACTTCCACCGCTCCCTCAGCTGCTGCTTAGGACATATGCAGAGGTCTGTGGCTGCTTTATACATGACAGAACTGGGCACGAGAGCTATGTCATACGGATTATCTGGCTCAGTAAAGCCATACTGGTGCAGCAGTCGAGTATTGTCAACTTTGCCATAAGTGTTAAAAATTTCAGTACCTGCTGAGATGTCATGCGTGGCAACCATTGACAGCTCAGATGAACCAAAGGTGAGCTCTGCATCGTGGTGGTAATGATGGTTCAGTATGTCAGCCATGGGTACCATGACAACTGAGTAAGGTGGCTGAGTGTCGGTGAAGCTACATGACATGATAAAAGCTGCCATTCGTTGGTAAAGGTGCATACTCGTTGCACCAGGCCCAAATAGTGACTGGTGCTGCTTGATGAATGGTAATGAAATGTTCTCAAACTCATCTTTAATCTTTTCGAGATCCCTCTCCACCATTTCTACCAACTGCGTACCTGCAAGAAGTCGCTCCCTCTCCTCCTTTGGCCACAACAGGGGTAAATCTAGATCAGCCGAATCTGCCATAAGTCGCAGGTACGCTTTCCATGGTGACGACTCGGCAGAATATTCCGCCACAAGAGTCAACAAAAGGGGTGCCCAACTGCTCGCAGAATCGCCTTCCGAAGAAGAAGTCGACTTTGTAGAAGCACTGTCACTATCACTATGTAACTCCTCATCTTCCTTCTCCTCCTCCTCCTCCTCCTCCTCCTCCTCCTCCTCCTCCTCCTCCTCCTCCTCCTCCTCCTCTTCCTCCTCCTCCTCCTTCTCCTGCTCGTTCTCTTCCCCCTCCTGTACTTCCACTTGAACTGCAGTGGCAATGCCTGCGCGCCGTAGGGCTGTAGCAAGTCGGCCAGTAGCTGGTGAAAGTACAGCACCCCGCGGTGCGACAAACAGTTGTTCTCCAGCTCGAACACTGCGTTTCGCTACCATCCCCAATCCTGAGCACGCCCCTCGTGACCCAACTTCCACCTTTGGATTCAAACAAAACTTCTCGCTTGAACACCAGTCCAGAAACTTCGGCAGCCAGTGGTTAGATTCATCTTCCACTTCCTGGGACTCCAGCTCTTTCCGCTTACGCTTACGACCGCGACCACTCATACCTCTCCAATTCTGGCTAACGGAGGGTAATAAACGTTGATGAAGTAAAAGGCGCAACCTCAATGCTTTTAGAAAAACAGCATGCTTCTATTCGTGGTGCTGTATCTCAGCGCCGAACATCTGAAGGCTTGAACCCAACCATACCGTGAGTAGAACTAGGTGCGGAGGCACACTAGTATTCTCGGTCGAGCTTTCTTTCCATCATCGTCGACGTCCTCTTCTGATCTTCATCGCCATACAAGTTCAATTAGCGTCCTAGGGAGCTCGTGTCGCGGATCTGCATCGGACGGTACAGATGAATAAATTTTTAACGCCATTTTCTTGTTGCTATGGAGAAAACGGCGCGTGGGGCACTCGGGGCTAGCCGGGCCGCGGGTGCAACGTTAACTGTCGGATGCAGTCGAAGGAGCTGTTCTCAGGCTGTGAACACGTACAAGTTGCTGGGCTTCTGCTGTGCTGCTGCTGAGTGCAGCCGACTGGGAAGTCTAAAGTTTGAGCCTAGGCCTGCCAAAACTGCTGCTTGCTGGGGAACTCAAAGACATCGCTACATGAAAAGCACAATTTCGGATTTGTGTTAGTGCCTTCTTGGCATTGATTTGTCTGCGAGGCTACCTCAGTGGAAAAGGCGTAGTTATACGATGTAAAGGTGGAGGTATGATCGGCGGTTGGCTAGGTGTACTTCTGGCGAAAGATGCGCCAGTTGCAGCCCTAGAAGATAACGCCCCTCCTGCTTAGCAGGAGTAAGCGTAAGGACTTCCTGGTCGTCAGTTCATCTCTCGTCCGTATGACAGGGGATGGGCGCTGTTTGCAGCTGCGTTCAACCTCAAGGAAGAAACGGATCCACACAGGAAAATTCGAATCGCTCATTTAGCTTTAGCACACCTGCCGAAAGTCCAGAAACGGTCGAGGAGTACATGAAACGTGCGCGGGACTGTTTGCTTGTGCTGACGACCGACGAAGAAGCAAGGTAAAAGTCACTGCATTTTCCCTCGCTGTTGTGCAAGAGGCTTTGTCTTTCACAAATGATCTCCGTAAAACCGCGACCGCAGGCAATCTGTTGTAATTGTACCTTTAAATAGTAACTTTTTAAGAAAAATTACTACCTCTTTTCCTAACAGGTCAGTTCTCTGCCGCAGCTGATCAACAATGCACTCCTATATCCAGACCTTTTTTTTCTATCCCACACTCGACTTTATTTATTTGGATGAGGAATTTTTGTGATGTGCGTACGGGTTGGGCAAAGTGAAAGGGACACCTGTTATTTTCCTTGCCAGAAAGTGTCGAACAGTTCTGTAGCCGTTCCATATATGACTACATGTTGGCAACGGATTTGGGTATAGCATTTGGGCCTACTTCGTATTATAACTATGCCATAAGTTTCACTATTACATAATAGTAAGACTCATACATGTGTCTATACTGGCCAATAGCTGTAATTATAAAAGTAAAGAAGACTCATTGGGACATAAATTAAATGAACGTATTTTTACGATGTGTGTATGCCTCGTTAAGGCCTGTGAGAGGTGACCCAGACTGATCCACAGATTTCAAGAAAGACAATGCTCAAACACGGTTTTGTGTTCCCAGAATGATTATCTGAACCAGCGGTTGGTGCTGAACTTTGTTCAAGTAAAGCAGCTGGCTGTTCACTTGTGGTGGACACAGTTGAAGCCCTAAATTTCTCCTAATTTTATGCTTTGAGCTAGGCACCTCATATTTTCTGGGTTTCTTCAGGACACCCAGATACACGAATCTTCGATGCTCCAAAATTCCTTCTCAAACTTTTTTTTTGGCCAAAAATCTGTAAATTCAGACTTCGACTGAGTTTTTCAGCTTTCAATCAGCTGCCACTATTTCTTGAAATCTGTAACCAAGTTTTGTAGCCCATTTCATAATATAGAATTAAAAAAGCCAAAGGGAAATATGACAAAAATTGAAGATGCTGAAAGTTTCAGGAGGGGCGGAGGTGGAGCTGTTCAAGACGATTTGAAAACACTTGAGTTGGTGCATTAGCTTGACCTTCCCAGTGCCCTGTGGCTGCACGTCTGCATTAGTGCTCAAAAAGATAGATTTGGGTTGTATGCATGCCTACGACTATCACAGCATGGCATCATGCTTTGTGTAGTGTTTACAGGTGAACTTCAGCTCGAAAGTGTGGTGGGATTTCAAGTCTTAGGGCATAAAGAGGTATTCATTGATTCATCTTCTGAGCATTACTTAAAAAAAAAAAAAAAATTCAAATTCACAAATTCAAAAAATTCGAAGGGAAAAAGATCATTTAAAGGTCAGGATCTCCCTGTGCTGATCTTAAGGGAATACCAACTGAAACAATATTGTTTGTTAAACCAGCTCTGTTTTTTTTCCTCTCTCCTCTATTCATTTTTCTTTCCTGTTTTTGTGAGTGTTGTTCTTTATGGTTCCACATTGAGACATTAGCGTGACACTGTCCTGCTACTCCACGCTTATGTATTTGTACTGGTATATACTAGTGTGTGTATATTTATGTCTGTCTGCCTCTCTCTCTCTCTCTCTCTCTCTCTCTCTATCTATCTACCTGTCTGTCTATCTATCTACCTGTGTGGTATATTTGTTTCAAAGGGCCTCAACTGGGTTCTTCATGTTTCTGCCTTTTGCATTCAATAGCTATTGCAAAGATTGTCTTTGATGTTCTGCATCCAGAGAGGAAGATATTCGACCATTGCTACAGTTATCAGCAATATCAGAACAAGGTAAGAAACTGGTTTATCTCTTTTTATGGAATGACTTTGTCAATGCTCCAACCC
>JAOWAW010128159.1:0-11777 GCA_028565695.1 Nicola tetela
ACTTGTTCATTGAGGTTCACGCTTGTCAAACTTTCAATTTAGTGTTGTATGGGTATTCAAAGTATCAGCAAAATCCCCAGTGCTTGTTATTATTCATTTCTGCTTCCTGAACACTTTTATAGTTGCTTTGAACTGCCTGTTTGGCAGCTGGTACTAAGATAGTCCCCTAGTGGTAATGCCATTACTATCTCCTAGTCCCTTTACGAAAATGTACCTCTCACGTGCTTGACTGTCGATGTCCATAACTTCACTTTTACTAAGGCTATGCATAAGAAATTTGGCAGAAATGTTTTTTTATATAATAACAAACGTTTTTATGCAAAAAAGTCAATTTTCAAAAATTTGACACTTGGACCCTTTTCGCATGGGCCAGCTCATATATTCATTCTGCTGTATCAAACTTACTTTGAAAGTTACGTTCCTTGTTGTTTGTCTTCCCAAGGTTGTGCATTGCAACATATGTGAAACATCGATGAGGAGGGTATAGATAACGCTCCCTCCTGGTCAACACAGCAAAAACTAATCCATGAAAGCGTGCAATCACGAAAGTAGAATCCTTGAGCTACACTGCCCTCACCAAAAACAGACCAAAAGGTGAAGCGGAGATCATTTATTTCGACGGTGAAATCTGTAATGCACACGGCAAGAGTCATAATCAGTCACCCATAGCTCCTTGCAACAACAAAACAAGTAAACTCCACAGGGTCGGTACAAATATCTAACTCAATATCTCCCCTCAAAAAAAAGGAAGCGAACGACCAGAGCATCATTCACCTGGTTTCCCTCCACGACGGATTCGAAGCACTTTTGGCACCTCATCGTGCCTCCGCCATTTCAAAAAAAAATTCCACCCATGCCCATTATGGAGCTGCATAGTGCTGCGCATATTTATCGGCATGCTCGATGTACATGACTTACCCAGTAGATCTACCGTATTTCCGTGAATAGATCCCCCACTCGAAAATATCCCCCTCTTGATTATTTCCCCCTTTGGCACGGAGTTTGAGATAATAGTTCCCCCTCTTGAATAGTTCCCCAGGGGAAATAACCAAGGACTGGTGCACAGTTGCTAGTTGCGCATTGTGTACCATTTATGGTATACTTTCACTTGCACTCCCCGGCTTGAGAAGTTGAGGTTTTGAGTTCCAGATGGCATCATGTCGTCCCGTCATCATCACCGTCATGCAAACTCTGTAAAGTTGGAAACAATTAAGTTTGCTGCTGCAAACAGTGTTGCTGCCGCAGCAAGGAAGTACAGCGTTGCATCGAAGTCAATTCGTGACTGGTGAAAAATCGAGGAGCAACTGAAGAGCAGCACTACCAAATTCTGATTGCAAGGAAGTGGTTGTAAACCAAAGTTCGCTGATTTGGAGGAGAAACTGTTCTCCTTTTACAAGGAAAAACGGTTGTCCAAGCTTCTTGTGAGTCGGACAAGACTTCAGCAGAAAGCTCGCGAGCTGTTCAACAATTTGCTTGGAGATGGTACATACCAATCTGATGAAGAATTTTGTGCTTCGAATGGGTGGTTGGACAACTTTATGCGTCGCCATGGTCTAAGTTTGAGGCGCTCAACAACTCAGTGTCAAAAGCCACCGTTGGACTATGTGCCAAAGATCGCGGACTTTGTCCCCTATGTTCGCAACGAAATTAGCACAAAGGCTATTCTCCCATCAGGAATCTATGCTTGTGATGAGACTGCTATTTGGTTAGATGCGACATCAAACAGCACCGTATGTGAAAGTGGGTCAAGGGAAGTGTCCGTTTGATCAACCAGTAACGAGAAGGTGCGGCTAACAATGCTACTGTCTGCCAAAGCCGATGGCTTCAAGTTGAAGCTGTACATTCTGCAGCCACACAAGTGCGCCATGCCTGATCTTGTGAAGCAGTACAGCCACAAGGCTTTCCTCAAGTTCGAGGGCACCACTTGGATGAACCAAGAGCTGACTTTGGACTTTCTGAAAACAGCGCTGGGAACCTCTCTCTTTGGGCAAAAGCAGCTTTTGGTGTGGGACAGCTTTAAATGTCACATCAGTGACAGTACCAAGGCAGCCTTGAAGACCCTGAAGATTGACTCTGCTGTCATACCAGGAGGCTGTACCAAATATGTCCAAGCACCCAACGCCTGCTGGAGCAAACCAGTGAAGGATAAGATCAGGGAGCAGTACAGCCTTTGGATGGAGTCTTGTCAGGAGACCTACACTGCTGCAGGAAATCCCAGAGGACCTCCTCTTGTTGTTGTTGTTGGATGGGTTGTCCAGGCCTGGAACGGCCTTTCAACAGAAATGATCAGCCAGTCATTTAAAATCTGTGGCATCACCAATGCTGCAGATGGCTCTGAGGACGACCTCATCACTTGCCTAAAGCCTGGACAAGACTGTGAAGCTGGAATGGCTCTGCTCAAGGAGCATGCAGCATTACCCCCTTCTGCGCTGGTAGCCTCTGCACCGTTGTCTGAAGATGAAGTGGAAAATGAGTTTGACATCCTCCTGGCAGAAGCTGATAGCAGTGAAGAAGTTGTCGAGGAAGGTGCTGAACTGGCCGAGTAACTTACTGCTTCTTTGTCTACAAGTTTGTACTTGTCATTCCAGAACGTTAAAACTTTCTTCCACTTCCAAAGTTTCACTGTTTTCTTGAGTTTGCACTTGTCTGTTTCTCATGAACCGATTTTGCTTTTGATCTTTTAAAAGTTGTCCAATGCACCTGCTCTAAATCCAAATGCTCTTCATATTAAATGATATTGTCACTGCACACACCAGTAGTTTTACAGCTGGTAATGTACAAGCAATGGGTTCCCCAAAATAATTTCCCTGCTTGAATGAACATCCAAGTAACAGTTCCCCCTCTTGAATAATTCCCCATTTAAACTCGGGTGTTGAACAATTATTTCCCCTGGGGATGTATTCGCGGAAATACAGTACCTCCACTAGAGTCAATGTCTGTTTAAGGGTCACCTAACTTTTGCTAGGACCTAATAGACCTTATGCCTAATTATTGACTGGGTATGAGGAATGGGGCAAATGTACTAGCGGCAGTACGGGTCCATGGTTCATTGACCTTGCGAACACGGTGAAGGATGGAGGACAAAGATAACTTGCCAGAAGTGCCAAACACTTCTTCGACTGTAGGGAAGCTTTGCAGTTATCTGAAGGATCATGGAGGAAGACTTTCGGGTTTGAAGAAGGATCTGGTGGAAAGGTAATCAGGGCTTTTTTTTCATTTTCTCCGACATTACAATTGTTCAGTGTCACTGTGCCTTTGGCGTTGTCATCCTTTTTTCTTCTTTGCGGCGTCATTGGCTGTGAAACTCATCTGTTTCCATGTGATTTTTGCTGTTGCAGAGCCATATTTTACAGCGAACACCCCACTGCAGCCACCACAAAAAGTTCCGCTCACGATGGTGTTCCTACGCACTCAGAGAAGAAAGTGTTTCCAGAGTTTCCAAGTGAAGGATGGTCATCCAAACCGACATTGCTCCCAGCTGTGTCAGCGCCTATTGTTTTGGGCCATCTTATGCACACAGGCAAGGCCATCTCTGGAGAAGTCATGACCATTGTGCAGAAGCCGCTAAAAAGGGGTAATGAGTTTTTCTTTGGAGGATACATCCATGACGTCCTTGTCTGTTGTTCACCAACTGGTAACCTTGTGTACGTCCAGTCGAAATGTTGGGCATCGCAGAAGAAATCGACAAAATATTTGCAGAAAGTTGTGTTCCGTGAGGTGCAGGGAGATTCAAATCCTCAAAGTGCCATTGTACATGTTGTTCAAGCAGCATGTGAAGGCTGTCCAGCTGGCCATGAAGGTGGCCTTTGCCAGCATGTTTTTGCTCTCCTTTTGGCCATTGAGCATTGTAAAACAGATTGCACAAGAGCATCTACTTTACCTGGGGAGCAGTCCGTCACATCCTTGCCTCAACAGTGGGGTCCAAGAAAAAGAGATGTTGAGCCCAAGCCTCTTTTTCAAAACGTTTTGAGAAGGCAAAAATGGATGAGGAAAGGAAACAGAAGCCTCACTATCCAACGTTGTTTGAAGCAAGAGCTACGGATGCAGTACGTACTATCAGTACAGAAGATGTAGAACTGCGGAGTGTGCTGACACCGTGCGATGCCAGGATGAAACTTCTGGTGCAGAACCCAACGTCACATCGTGACACTTCATATGGCGAGGCACCAAGGGGAAGCTCACTATGGCACCAACTCAGGAGATTGCCAGTTGATCCTTCTTCAGCCGACGTTGGCAGCCATCTGAAAGCCTCAACAAGAGGACCATTGAAATGACATGAACCATCGATAAAGCTGCCTCCTGCAAAGCGTTCTTTGCCTGCACCAGTACCAACATCAGATGATTTGATACAAACAGCCTCCTTTCCACCATTGCCATTGAAGGTGGATGCACTTGAACGTGTGAATGACAAGAGGATTGTATGGTCATTGGACATTGCTGCTGTGCGAGATATTGAGAAGTGAACAAGAGCACAGGCGTATAATCCTGAGTGGCAAGCACTGCACAGGTATGTGCTAACATTGTCAAACTTTAAGAAGATCACGCACAATTAGAGTGCTTCAAACAACTTCCTCACAGGGTTGTTTGATTCTCCAAACCTTGACCATGTGCAATCAATCCGTCATGGCAGGGAGTTTGAAGATGTTGCAAGATTGGTGTACATTCATCAGAAAGCTTTCACAGGGTCTCCTGTGCATGTGTGAAGGTGTGGACTTGTGTTGCACACAGTTTCAGTACCTTGGTGCAAGCCCTGATGGGCTTGTTTTTGACTGCAGCTCACCCGAGCCATATGGCCTCTTGGAGATCAAATGCCCTTATAAAAGTTATTTAGAGTCTCAGTCTGTGGAAGAAGCCAACCGTCATCAAGACTTTTGCTGTGAACTCAATGACAGCAGACCTAGGCTACGTTGGACACACGCCTATTTTTATCAGATTCAGGGGCAAATGGCAATTTGTGGAGCTGAGTGGTGTGACTTTTTCTTGTGGATCGGCAAGAGCACCTTTCTTGAGAGGATTCACTTTGCTCCAGATGTCTGGCACGATACTCTTCTGCCAGCGTTGCTGAAATTTTATGCTGAATCTGCATTGCCATTCTTGAAGGCCAAGGGTCACCCCATCCTGGATAGCAACAATGACACAAGGTCACTAACTGTTGATTTATCCAAACACGAACGGCTGCTGAGTTCTGAACTTTGCCAGTCACGCATTGGTGGCCGAAATGGAAGTTCAGCATGTACTGTAATCTGCACTGCGTTTGTTCGGCTACTTCTCCAAGGATCCATTCCCTTTGATGATGACAGTGCACTGCACACAGCTATGTGTGATTCAATGCGCCGGGGAAACAACCTGTACAAAGGACAGAATCTGACTACACTTTTGTCGGTGGATGAAGTTCTGGACATTTTTCATGAGCTCAACGTGCAGGCGTCTGGAGAAACATTTGTGTGATTTTCATCGATTCCGACAGCAGTGGAAATGCTGCATGACATTGCAACAGCCTCATCAGCTGTGGCTGGGGGAGTGTTTGTCGTTTCTCCATACTCATTTGCTTTCCTTTCAACGTCAACAACTTTTCTTTTGTTTGACAGCCACACACACACAGATTACGGCGCATTGATCGCAAAGGTACCTGTAGCAACAGCTGGCAAGTACCTGGAGTATTTCTTTTCTCAGCACTACAGTTCCTAAGTCAACTTCAAGAACACATCTGGTGCAGAAAATGCAGCACATTTTATCATTCTTAGCCTTTGAAACTTTGTGAAAATGAAACAATTCTTCAGACAGTTTCAGCAACTTGTTTTACCGGACGTTTGCATTACTACCTAATGTGAGAAGAGAAAGGACACAGAGACAGGCACACACAGACACAGAGAGAGAGAAAGTTCACAGCATGAATAAAAAATTCTTTTGGGTCACTATATGTATTTGAACAGAAAGCTGTTTTATTCTTCAGGGTGTGTAGCAATGAGTGGACCAAAAAAATTTGTGAGAAGGCAAGAAACAGTCCATAGCTGATTTGCTGAGCCAGCCAGAGTAAGTGGTATAATGCTCTGAAAAGCATGAAAACGAGATTTGACCTGCCCAATGGCACGCTCAACGTGGATGCGAAGACGAGTGATCTGCTACGTTTTCTTCACATCCTTCTCCGACAAGCACTTTCTCGAGCCTTTGAAGGGTGGAATATTCAACAGACAAGAAGATCTTGTATTTCAAAGCCTCCATTGGCCATCAGACTTTTCCCTTTGGGAACATCTTCCAGAAGCTCCAAAATAACACTCTCCAGAAACAGTTGTCGGTCACTGATGCTGCCAGCAAACAACTCGCTCACGAAAACAAAAGATCCATTTGGAGCTATCACCACAAGGCCCTTCAAAGTTGTGTGAGACTTGTACAACGAACAGTGTTGGCTCTGAAGAGACAACAATGAAGGTATCTCACATTTCATTTCAGTCCCATCGATGATGGCGAAAGTGCTTGGATAGGTTTCCTTTAAAGGTGGAGGCATGGTTGCCTCAACATTTTCCCATTTTGGCCATATCAAACTGAATCAAATGAAGACGCAGATACAAAAAGTTCAGCCACATGATCGTTACACCAGAAACATAAGACTGGCTAACTCCAAACTGATACGCGATATCCTGTTCTTGCCTTGCTAGACGAATGTGAATCATTGTCATCATCAGCTGGTCTTCTAAACACAAGATGCATTTTCCACCTGCTCCAGGCGCATTGGTTCGTCCTTCTGCCTCCGCAGCTGCTGATCTTTCACTCTGAATATTCTGTGCCAACAGTTTCAAAAATGTCCAAAGCGCAGTCCACATTTCAGGGGTTAGTCCAGTCAGAAAAGGTAACTGCGACCTGTCATAATGAAACACTTGAGATTTCAAGAGGTCATTCTCAGCTCACAAGTTGGCAACGCAGGCCTCCAAATCTGCCACTTTTTTCAATGCAGCTTCAAGCTCCTTTTCAAATGCTCAGCTCTCGTCAAAGGACTAAATTTTGGTAGAGCAGCCAAACGCTTAATCTCTGCATGCCGATGGGCTGCATTTTCTCGTCGTTCAAGAGGTGATGCACGAGCCAGGGGTGGCTCAGGATGGAACAAAAACACAGGCGGAACAGCATCCCTCTTAAGCAAGTGACGCTTCGGCTTCTTCTCATCTGGACAGGCAGAAACAGCCTGGTAAAAGTCTGCCTTTATAAAGTGAGCCCCACAAACAACAGTGTTGGCAGTAATGTTGAACGCTTGGCCTTTGTCTCGCTTGATGGCTGCAATCCACTGCGAACAAAGAGGCATTGTCCATGAGAACAAGTGGAAGCTCAAGTCTGGCCGCTTATCATGGCGATTCCTGCACTCAGGTACACAGCAGTGGTTATGGCTAGGCATTTCCGCAAAAGTTTCAATAAAGAAGAACAAAAGTTCACCAGCTCTAAGCTCAAAAAGCAATGTTTCGATCTCAAGTTGCCCTTGACAACCGATCGGCTTGCCCCATTATGAACCCAGACAATAATTAGGCATAAGGATTATTCTCACCAGAGAGGAGCATCCCACTTTCTTTCTTGATGAATAGGTGTGCTTTAGAAGCCTCACAGGAAAAATACTGCAGTCGAATTTTCTTTTGGGGAAGTAGGAAAACCAGGAGGTGACACCCTTGCTGAATTGCTGTGCTCAATTGGGGGTCACCCCACAGATAACCTCAGCGTGACTCATACAGAGGCGTACACTGAGTTACTCATAACACGACTGGGTTCAAGGACATGTATCTCATGCATGTTACCATGGTTACATTTGCTTTACACGCGATATCGATTGATGTGCACCCTGCTGAGACTGTGACCATGTCATCAAGAAAGAAGGCCGTTCCAACCTGGAACAAGTTTCAAAAGGCAAATCGCGGTCAACAAGTTACTGTTTCAGAATGGCGTAGTCACCGGTCTATTATTGCAGAGCAACCACTTATCAGGCCTGCAAGTGAGCAAAATTGGGATTGGTTTCAGCCTCAGTCAGCTGCAGAACACTCGTCAGCTCTGCTGTGTGGTCCGTCACAACAGTTGGAAAACGATCAGCTCAGAACAGTGGCATCAAAATTTGATGCTGAATATGGAAAAAATGGTGAGCGGCTGCTTCCACTTCCAATATGATGCTTGGCACTTTCTGAATCATGCTCCAGACAAACCACTGACTGTAACACTTTTGTTCCCTTTGATTTCAGATTCAGGCGAAAATGTTACCAAGGGTGAGACAGTGACGATAGAGGATTCAGGGTCGGATTGTAACATTTCTGATACTGACTGTGGCATTGATGGTGAGCATCTGGCAGTTTGTCGCAGTGATGCAGATTCAACAGCTGACACCACATCTGCTTGGGCACGTTTGTGCAACAAACATGTTGCAACATTGACAATGACATGTGGTGGTGTGCAGGATGCTAATGGTTGGGGTCGAGGACGGGGATGCCCTCAAAGTGGACCAGGCAGTCAGGGTGGCAAACATCACTCAGTTGTTCGAGATGCATCGTCATGTCATGTTAGTTCAGCCATCAGTGATATTCCACTTTCTGATGATGATGGTTCCTGCATCCAGTCGACATCAGCGAATAACATGTCCTCTACTGGCAAGCAATACATGCACGCAAAATGTGCAACCAGTCTGTATGGAGTGACGAAAGTCACAAAGAACGACTGTGCATTGCCATGGACATGATAAGCACGGATTTGATCAGTATCAGAAAGGCTGCTGAAAAGTTTTGCGTTCCAATGCTTCTGCTGGAAAATCAACAACACTGCTGTCAAGTGTCAAGAAGCAATTGTATGACCACATTGTAACTCTAGCTGAACGAGGGTTTGGCTTGGACTGGGAGTATGTCTGAGATATTGCACGCCGTCTTTCAGTGGCACTAGGGATGAAGGATTTTTCTGCTTCTTCAGGTTGGACAAGAAATTTCAAGAGGTACCCAGACTTGACTCACTTACGCACCAGTCTGTTAGAAAGAAATCAAATGGATGCGCTCAACAAGAAGCTTGTTGGCGACTTCTTTACGGTCCTCACCAACAGCTTTTCAAAGCTCGAACAACTTTCTGGGAAAGAACTGACCCCGGATCGTATTATCAATGTCGATGAGACAGGATTCGTGATGAACATGACTGCAGCACATGTTGTTTCCAGAAAAATTCTCGACATACAAACACAGCAACAAGTAACAGCTGAGACCACGTCTCAGCTATTCAGGCTGATGGGCCATGCCTGCCACCATTCTTCATTCTACCTGGAAAGAGAAAAAAGGCAGTGCACTTGGAAGATGATGGGCAGATCAAAGCAATGCCAGAGGGCTCGTCATTTACATTAACCAAGAAAGGCTACATGACTGATGAGGCTTACTCATTGTTCGCAGACTGGTTTGTGGAGCAACTAAGTGGTTGTCCGAAGGGAGACTGGGTGCTGTTGATCTGTGACAGTTACAACAGTCATGTCATGTTCCGGATGTGTTAGAAACATTTTGGAAAGCCAAAATTTATGCTATCTCCTTCCCTTAACACACATCAACTGCCTTTAGACATCTCATGCTTCAAGTCGGTCAAGGCTGCTTTTTGCAAGGAACTGCAACAGGCACGTATCTCAAATCTGGCATTTTCTGTGTCAAAATGGGAAGTTCCTGCAATTGCTTCAAAGGCCTTTGAAAGGGCACTAACAGCCAACAACATCACAGCCGGTTTCAGCAAGGTGGGTATCTGGCCACTCAGCACAACCTGGGTCGATGACAATCCCCACGTATTTGCCATTTCAAAGATGTTGGATAACTCTCTAGGAGAAGCACTCTCGAGGAAGCTATTCATAGAAGCCAGCTGCTTTGTTTTGACGACATTTTGACCACAACAGAACAAGAAGACGCGTCACAGCTACTTACAGGTCTAGACATTGCGGTAACACCCGATCAGGCTTGTGTGATATTTGGCCACAATAAGCTTGAGGGAAGGATGTCCCAAGAAAAAACTGCTGCTGTTGTGCAGTGCCTGAAGATTGCTGGAATCCTTGAGCTTCCCAAGCACTTGGACAAAGGCAAGTCCCGGAAAACACCAAGAGCGTGCAATGCTATTGGAGAAAGTCACAGTGCCCCAAAAGCACTTAATGACCCAACTCAAACTGAGCTCTTGCACCAGCATTTGAAGAGAAAGGCAGAAGTTTTGGAGGCGGAGAAGAAGAAACAGAAGAAGACTGAGGAAGAAAAGACTGTGGCCACTACCTTTCATCGCCTTGGGTACATCGCAGATATTACAAGTAGCATCACAGTGGCAGCTTTGAAGTCTTTCATCAAAGAGAACAAGCTGATGATGAGGAAGGAAAGCACGAGACCCAACCGAGCTGACTTGCCGAAGTTTGTGAAGTGTGTAATTGCAGCTGACCAAGAACTCGCCAAAACATCATGGCTGCATGCCGAAAATTGTAAGTTGGTGAAAGACCAGTCGCCTCATTCAACCGTCGAAAGGTGCTGCAGCAAGGCCTGCCCAGCACAAGAAGATAATGCTCTTGTGCAGTGCATGTGCACTGTGCACTGTCATCATGCCTTTCATCACATGTGCACAAGTGATGATGAAGGCAAGATTTGTTCTTGCTGTATGATCTAACCGGCTCTCAGATACTTACTCTTTCACTCAAGTTGAAGCTGTGCATTTCAAAAGTTTTCTTTTGTCTGTTTCAATGTTTCCCTCTTCCTTTCTTTATCATCTTCCTCTTCAGCGTTTCTCCATGTTTTAACTGAAGCATTTGCAATCTTACAGCCTCAGTTTCAGTTGATCTGCATGTAGCTACCACAAAAATGATACTTTTTATGTACTTAAGCTATAGTAAATCATTATCTCGAAGGTGATTTACATTGTTACCATGGAGTGTGCAATTTAAATTTCAACCACCCCCCACCCCCAACAGAATCAGTGACCCCTGAATGGACATGACCCTTAAACAGACATTGACTCTACCTGTCCTGGCGCATGCGCGTACAGTGTAGCTTCAGAAGCTCGTATTATGCATAGATCTACATGTACTTAGTTGTAGATTGAGCTTCAAAAAAATAAAAGACGTGCTCGTTGACCACTGTAGGCTACTACTTTTCATGACAGTTGCTTCAGTTGTTCATCACTGAGGTTCTGTCAGTCTTATCTTAGACTAGGCGTCGGCTTGGCTTTGCAGAGTTGGAGTCACCACCAGTAGGGGTGAAACGAATCTTGAAATTTCCTTAATGAGCCTTCTTTAGCTTAACGAACGAACCTTTGAACATGTTCTTTAGGAAACTTTGAAAATTTTAGTGGACCTATTACTACCATCTAGCCATGTATGCTAGTCCTGGAAGCATTAGCTACAGCAACTATGGTGACACCAGTTCGCTCGCCTTGTTGCAACATTCACAGCTGGCACATTCATATCCGGTCAGCTGCTAGTTTGTAGGCCGCATGCGCTAGTACTCCACTCTAGGTCGAGGCCCAGCCTGTTGGCGGCACCCTAGATCTACGCCACACACTGCGAAAAACTGCACTCTACGATCTATGGGACATTTGGTGTAGCGTTGTATCCACTTACCATCTTGTGACAAAAAATTGAGACAAATAATTAGGCGTAGCAGCCCCCTTAAATGATGTCTTTGGAAAAAAAGCTTCCCGTTCCTTAAAGGTAGTGCCCATGGCTGCATTAAAATGGCGTCTGCTTTTTGAAAAAGCTTGTGGTGTGAAAATGGAGGGAAAGAATGAGTTGGAGAGAAGAAAAGTGATTGTGCAGGCCTGTGAGATTC
>JAOWAW010128170.1:0-11777 GCA_028565695.1 Nicola tetela
CCCCCCCCCCCCCCCCCCCCCCCCCCCCCCCCCCCCCACCAATATATCAATATATTATCGGTTGAACTTGCCAATAATCGATATCCAAAATTTAAACCAATAACCAGCACTAGTATAAACTATTGCTCGAAACTTTTGGGGTAGTGCGCGCGCTCCACGCGCCACTATACGAGCTACGCGTCTGGTACTCTACTAGTATACCATGTAGACTACCACGCTTGGTAGATTTAGACCGGCATGGAAGACTATGCACCAACCGTGCACCCGGTTTAGGGTACATATCCGGGTGGAGTAGGTCTTTAACCGGCACATGCAGCCGCCTGCTGCCGGGTGACAGTTCAGACGTATTTTCGATCACCTGATATCGATCACCAACAGTGGATCAACGCTCATTTCCAAGCGATTTTGCCCTGTCACAGCGTTAGCCTAAAGTGATGCAGTTTGTCACAGCGTTAGCCAAAAGTGATGCAGTTTGTCAACCGCTTGGCTACGTCGAGGGTTCTACTCCTTTCCGAAGTAGGGCGCCATGCTGTCCTTTAGAATAGCCCAATGACAGCCTGTTCTCTGTTCTGAGTTGCTGGATGAAGACTCGATGCCTAGAAGCCCGATGTCGGAGTAGTTGAGCTCATTCATACACAACCCTTCCACCATAGCGGCTGATGGCGAGCGAGTGCGTTCGTGTTGTGTGTCGCTACCGTCCCCAGAACTCTATCGAGGAGGGTAGCGGTGGCCAAGTGGTAGCGAAGTTCCCCAGCCGAGACTCTGTCAGTCAGAATGTACGAGCCCACATTTTTAACTGATTGTCAAGTGTGCTTCCATTTAGACTAACACACGAGATCTGCAGTCGTGTCAAGTCATTTAGCTTACGACGATCACATTGGTGTATTTGCTCGTTAGGGTCGAGTTTACCACTTTGATCGGGTCTTCAACCCTCTAACAACGCAGGAACAGGTTTACACCGAGTCAGCGAAGCCCATTGTGCAAGGTAAATTCGCAGAACAACAGTTTGGCAATGTTTTGTTTGTATGCAAATTGGACCTGTGTAATTTGGACACAAAGTGCTGGAACAGCGAGCCACATCAGTACTGGATGAAATGTGTAATAGTTTACCTGCAGCTGTGCAGAGCTCAGCTGAAGAGCATGACGTGTGTTTACACTGAGCGGCTCTACCTGCTGAGGCTCGCTGCTCATTGTAGTTGGGTTGTCACTGCTGCGCAATTTCGCGAGCATACGTAATAATGATGGTCAAATCTTAAGGTCCAGCTTGTCCAACAATCTTCAGAGAACTTTTACGGACACCAAATGAAGTCTGGACTGAATGCAATGTGTTTGAATCTCTTTATAGATGTTCTTAAAGGCTTTAATGGCACGATTTTTGCGTACGGCCAGACATCAAGTGGAAAAACACACACGATGGAGGTACGTGCTGACACTGAAATTGATTTCAACTTAAAAACACAGCATATGCATGATAAGAAACCTTACCTTGTTGAACGAATTGAGATATTCGTGGATTAGAAACCTTACCTTGTTGAACGAATTAAGATATACGTGGATAAGAGATCTCCCCTTGTTGAACGAATTAAGATATACGTGGCTAAGAGATCTTCCCTTGTTGAACGAATTAAGATACATGTGGATAAGAAATCTCGCTTTGTTGAAAGGGTTAAGATATATGTGGATAAGAAATCTTCCCTTGTTGAACTAAACTTGACGTAAGCATTTGATTAAAATTCAACCATTGTGGAACTAAGGCTACACTTAAGATATACATGGATTAGAAATCTTCCTTTGGGCAGCTTAAGGCGCAGAAAGAAATGAAGTTCATTGAAGCTACCACTTACTTTCTTATTTTTGTTGTGGATTTGCCTGCAAAGAATGGTCTCAGTTCTTCAAATCCTTATAAAAAAAAGTTGATGAATGCAATCCAGTAGAAAAATTAAGGTAAGTGTAGTAGACCATTCACCAGTGTTGGTGATGTTTGGTAGCAGAAAGGTATGTGTCTACTAGTGCTGGGTTGGGCTCACCGGGTACCCGCAAGACCCATAAGTTTTACTTGTCACTATACTTGTAGTCCAGTTTGTGGTCTACATGTCACAATACCACTAGTCCAGTCTATAGTCTACATGTAGGCCTACAGTACAGTAGCACATGACTGTAACTTGACATGGTAGATACATTGTAGCGTAACTATACATGTAAATGTATACGTGATGCAATGATCATGAGGCAGTAAATGTACAATGAGCTGTGATCGAGCACAAAAGGGAAAGTACCAGTAGAGGAATAGTTGTCCATTGAACTGCTTACTTACAGTAATCCAGTATTACACTGTAATGTTCCAAGTTAAAAATAAATCTCTCACCAACATTCTTGATGCTGAGAAATTGAGTGTGGAAATTTGGACGTTCTTAATGGTAATTATAGGGTAGGTCTTAAGTTTCACATTCTTTTATCCCTGACTTTACTGTATGATGATTGCAGCTAAATAGAGAAAGTGTGTTAGTAGGAAATTAAAAAAATGTGGTGTGTTTGTATTGAAATGAAAGCATGCGTGTGTTTGCCACGATGTGAAATGCCTCTTATGAGTGATACACTATAATGCAAATTCTCTTCTCATGAGTAGCCTGGGGTCATGCTTACCCCTCTCACCTGCTGTTGATTCAACAAATTCAAAAACAACTTGCTTCAAATTGTTGTCCATGAGCTTGAAGCTGTCATGTAAATAATAAATATAGACTGTTGTGTAACTTGATGACCAATCTAGCAGGAAATATAGGCTGCTGTGTTTGACCAATCAACTGAGGAGGGAGTGTAGACTTATTGAAGTTGAATTGTCTCTTAAGACATGTAACTTCTGTGATTGGTTAGATTGTATTAAATAGTGTAGACTTAACCCCTGATCTGTACTGTGAGTTGGCTACATTTTCTGTTTTTTTTTTTCTGACAGGGAGTTCTAGATGATGTAGAGTTGCGCGGTATAATCCCACGCATTATCAATGATATATTTGACCACATCTACTCTATGGATGGTGACCCGTCTCTGGAGATTACTATCAAAGTAAGAAACTGTTTACCTGCTTTTTTTCTGATGTTTTCCAAAAATGGCCTTAAAGTGCAAAAGTTAAATATTTTTTGAAGAGTATGCCATTCTGTTCTATTTGTAATGTATTTTGGCTGTGGCTCTTGCTTCCAACTCCTATTTTCTGGTCTTTCATCAATTCTGTATCTCCGTGTTTCTTTCCCTTTGTGGTAACTGCATCTGTGACATATGTATTATCCAAATGGAATCCCTTGACATATCCCTTGACATTTTGTCATGTCCTTGTTGTGCATTTGGTATAACACACGTTACATGTTTACATTGTCACATGCATGTATATTATATGTTTTAAGCATCACATGTTAAGTATTTACAGTGTCATACATGTTGCGTTCTCTCTGTTTCATTCCCCGAACATGTCACACCAATCATACTGTCATTAGTTGTGGATTTGGTGGCTACCCACTGCACGCATGTCACATGTTTGCACTGTCACATATGTTAAATCATGCAAAATATTGATAAAATGAGGGCAACAATTACATCGATGTCTCCAGTGGTGTTCAGCTTTGGAGCGTAGTGTTGTAAGATGTGACAGAAACTTGGCATGTTTACAGTGTCACATGGTAATGGTGGTAAATAGTTGCAAAAGTATCACACTCAATATGAGCACCACCTTTAACTAACCTCATTGAACATTTGAATTGAAGGTTCTATTTTTAATTGCATACCTGAAATAGACCTATATGTAAGCATTGCATCCAAGTGCAAAAGAATACACATGGTTTGTTGGGAGGAACAAAGATTTCGACAATTAGTAAACAGAAATAGTATTGTGCTGTGGGATAAGGAACAGGAGGATTTATTTGCTCAGACCTGTGCTAGCAAATGAGTGTAATTATGCTAATTTATGGTGATCCCCTCCCTGAACACACACAATGTCTTGTGTCTCTCTCTTTGCTCCAAGTGATTGTTTGTAATACCCTTCCTTTGCATTCAGAAAAGAAAAAAAAACTGTTGTGCTATTTTGTCTCCACTGTCAGGTTTCATATTTTGAGATTTACATGGAAAAAATCCGTGACCTTTTGGATGGTAAGTTGGACAATTGTGTAACTCTTGACTGTGTGACACTAGATGCTCAGTGTTGGGTTCTGTGAAGAGTTTTCAGAGCTCTATTCCCCCCCCCCCCCCTTCTTACCATTTTTACTTAGTATATGTATGTTGGTGAAAAGAAATCAAATGTGGTATTTCAAGATCCACGTTTGTGTTCATGCTATCACCATTCTTTTTGGCATGATTAAAACACGTACGCACACGCATGCACACACATGCACACACAGACACTCATACACATATACACGCATACACACATACACATGCATACACACATACACACACCTACACACCTACACACATGCACACAGACACAGACACACAGTGAAAGAGGTGCATCATATTCCTCCTTTTGTTTTTTTGTTTGCTTGTAGTGAGCAAGACAAACCTCTCAGTGCATGAAGACAAGAACCGTGTGCCGTATGTCAAGGTAACGTTATCTTCAGATGACAACATTTTCTGTCAGGCAAGAGTTTTACTGTAGACACAACTGTTTCGGGTGCTCTCATGGCAATCTTCTTCAGGTCCATCAGTTGACAGGGATCAACTCATCAGGAATTTGAATAGACAAGCAAACAGGAAACTAGCACTAAGACTGGTGCTGTTGAGGCACCAACTCTTACACACACTACCAATGAATCTCTGGAAGATGTGATCCTCTGTATTATTATTTGAGAGTGAAGAACTTCAAGGATTCTCTTAATCTGTTTATTGAGAACAAAGCATGTGTTGGAATGACCTGCTCTTGCTTTATAAGTTCGTGTTTTTCTGCTTGCATTTGCTTTCCACGTTCTTCTGATTAACCTGACAGGTTTGTGTACTTTGTGTTAGGACTTGACTGAACGCTATGTGTCCACACCAGACGAAGTGTTTGACACTCTAGAAGACGGAAAGAGTAACCGCCATGTGTCTGCCACCAGTAAGCCTCTTAATGCTACTAATGTTATATGCTGTTTCTCTTTTATTCATTAAGTAAGCAGTCATCAGTACAACTGTGAATATTGCAGCCATCATTATTACTGTGAATATGGTAATGCTATAGCAGCAGCAACATGGTTAAGGGCAATTGTTAGACAATCATGTTAAAGGACAGCCTTATGTATAATGCCTATGCTTAGAATGTCCAGTCTGAATTGGAAGAAAGAGCTCACTTATGTGGCTCCCTGGTTGATTTTTAGTTATGGCAGAAAGGACAGCCAGCTTTGAGGATGTAGATTTGAGCTGGAATACGATAATGAGGAATTGGTGACCTTTTTCTTCGGAGTCAGACCAGCTCTGTGGAGCTTTTGAGTTCAGGCATTATGTGTAGATCTACATGCTAGTACATGTGGATGTGGAGCACACAGGGAACATGTGACTACTAATGTCACAGATGGCAGCATGATCTGGAGCTCACTTCAATTAGTCAGCAACAGGTGACAGCTCTAGCTCCTGCTGCTTTGTGCAAAGTCATTCTGAAGGGAAGAAAACAATCTGACAAGATTTTGATTTTGGGTTAAGTTACCCCTTAAGAGGTTCTTTTTATTTTTTGCTTTGCAAAAAAACTTGATACACACTTTCCTGAATTCTACTGTATTAGTGTTTTCAAAGTGAAGAATTTTGTAGTAAGACACTGTCAATTTCTTGTCAGTTAGCATACCTTGCTAACAGCACCATAGTGTTTTTTTCTCAATTTGATATCATTCTGACCAGTGTTTTACTGTTACAATTCATTGTGTGTAAAGTTTATAAAAATTGTTACTAAAGAATTGGATGTGACCAAACACCAGTTTGAAAATTTTCCATGACCTGTTTTCAATGTTTCAGATATGAACCTGCACAGTTCACGGAGTCACAGTGTTCTCCTTATCTCCATCAGGCAGTCGTTTGGTGAAAACAAGCGAATGCTCAATGGCAAACTCTATCTTGTCGACTTGGCTGGCTCAGAGAAGGTGCATGTAAAAAATTGCCATCTGTGAAGTTGACTTTATAATTTGAGTACTCACATAAGTACTTTGTGATTTTATTTAACAAGTTTGAAAAATCTACATATTAGAAATTAGCAATTTTGAGCACTGTTGGCCCCAAGATGCGTACAGCAACGTTGGCACCATTTTTGTATCTGTCACTTTACAGTATAATCGAAGTACTCACAGGTATGAGATGAAATATTATGATTGACTATATGAAATATTATAATTGAGTTTATGAGTGAGTGTTTCAGGTACTATGAAATAGTATGATTAAGTTTATGAGTGAGTGTTTCAGGTACTATGAAATATTATGATGACTTTATGAGTTAGTGTTTCAGGTACTATAAAATATTATGATTGAGTTTATGAGTTAGTGTTTCAAGTACTATAAAATATTATGATTGAGTTTATGAGTGAGTGTTTCAGGTACTATGAAATTTTATGATTGAGTTTATGAGTGAGTGTTTCAGGTACTATGAAATAATATTATAATTGAGTTTATGAGTGAGTGTTTCAGTTACTATGAAATATTATGATTGAGTTTATGAGTTTCCATCTGTTATACTGCATGATCACTGCATTTATTTGTTTGGAGCACGAGTTGTCCTTTATATGGTGTCTCCATGCCAGCACAGAAATGATTTTTTTGTCCAAGCAGTTTGTACAGGTAGAATTTGGTATTTGTTTTCTTTGTGTGTCTTAGGTTAGTAAAACTGGAGCAGAAGGACTCACACTTGATGAAGCAAAGAACATCAACAAGTCATTGTCTGCTCTTGGTCTGGTCATATCTGCACTTACTGATGAGAAGGTAATTATCACAAAGATTATCAACATATGCATGTGCAAACATACACATGCAAATACGCACAAATACAGACACACACAGACACAAGTGTGCACACACAACATACTATCCACCGCAGACACCTAAGCACTATACAAATAAATCCTTGGAAATGATCTTTAACAGTTGTTAAACAAAATTAATTGGTTTTATACCCAGTCTGATCAAAGAGACTGATTATTTCTACAAATGAAGAAATTTCACATGTAACCAAAGTTTGAACATGGGTTGTCTTGATGATTTGGTAGCAATTAGTATTTGTACAAGAGTCAAAGCTCGTCAGTTAATGTGCATGGGTTTAAAGTAGTCTAGAGTGCATCTAGTGACTATGGACAACTGGAGTGATCATATTTTGTGAAGATTTACTTCAGGGAATGCACTTTCTGAGGAAAATTACTAGTCATCGTTAATTTACAGCAAAGCCTATTGGCAGGTGCCAATTCAATGTGATGTTGAAATATAATAATTATTTGTAGGTGTTCTACGTATGTAGTATATCAGAGCCAAATGCAGCTGAAAATTACAGATTGTGTTTGTGTTGGCTACCATCTTGGTAGCCAACATTTTGCAGGGCCAGGGCCAAGAGGAAAATTGCACAGCATGAATTTTATGTGTGTATGTGTATGACACAGTTTAGACTTGCAATTACAGACCATCTGTTCAAATGGGTCCTGCTGATAGAATGCACATGGACCTATTTACAGGATGTACACAGTGTAAGGTGGTCTTAACACAGTGGGAGGTAAATTGAATAGCTCTCATCAACTGAACGTGTTGTATAATAATGGCACTAATCAACACCACCTTTCACTTCTTATTAAACTCAAGCGGACTGTTCTTGTCTTTCGTGTTTGTAGAAAAGATCACACATTCCTTACCGTGACAGCAAATTAACGAGAATATTGCAGGAGAGTCTTGGTGAGTTTATGTCTGGACATGAGTAACCCCTACACAAACTGGTCATATATAGTTGCACAGGGTGAAAGTCTCTGGTATCCCCTGCTCTCTGGAATCCTTTAATAAACTTTAACAAACTCTCTTCTCAGCTGTGTGTGTGAACAAGCAACAGCTGACTGGTACTCTGTAGAAACAGTTTCACATCAATTGTAATGACATTTTCACTTTTCTTCATGCAGTCACAACATAATGCTAAGCTCTGAACCGTGTGCAATCTCAGGCTGAGTGTCATTTCATTATGGGTACAGGTATTACCATAATGGCATTGCTTACATCACACTCAGATGACCAGCCAGTGGTATGCTGCTACTACAGTAGTTTGCAAATGCAGGGCATGTTTAAAGTAGGAAAGGCTTTTCGTGTATTGATATAGCAACAAATTCAACAGCTTGAATACTAAGCCACTCATTTCACCTATAATAGTTGACAGAACTGCCACTAACACTGAAGTTCTAACCGAGTGATTTTTATTTGTTTGCTCAACACTCAGGTGGAAATGCAAGAACAACAATGGTTATCTGTTGTTCACCATCTTCATTCAATGACACAGAGACAAAGAGCACATTGGAGTTTGGCAAAAGGTTTGTCTCAAAACTTGTATGGATCCTCTGGCAATTTGTCTCTAATTATTTCAATTCTCATGTTGTATGAGAGCTCATCATGTTTTGGATGTGAGCTTTTTATCAAGAGATGATTGTGAGTGGTGTTTGATATTTATTTGCAGAGCAAAGAGCATCAAGAATGTTGTTGTTGTCAATGAAGAGCTAACAGCTGGTGAGTTAAGAAAGCACCTCAACTTTAAGCATTCAATTGAATCATCAGTGAATTGAGTCATCATTGAATTGTGTCATCAATGGGTTGGTGGTGTATGCCTGTACACTACATGGTGCTCATTATGCTGGTGTTTGATCTGATTTCAAGACTCCACTTGTTCTGTCTATATCACAATCACTAATTCAATGAAATGCTTTTTTTGTCTTAGTGCTATAAAGAGCATTGAGTACTCTCCCTGACATGGAGACGGTCTGTGAAAATGTAACTTTTGTAAAAATTTGTCTGGCCATGAAGCATACCGTGTCTTTTCTTGTGGAATGCTCAGAGGAGTGGAAACATCGCTATGAGAAGGAGAAAGAGAAGAATGAGAAGATGAAGGTGATGCTTACTCGTCTTCAAGCTGAAGTGATGCGTTGGCGAGCAGGTGGGAGTTTTGTGTGTTTTTTTTCTTTTATGGAAAAAGAGAAATTGTTCTTCTCTTTCTTTTGCATTTTCGCTGAAGCAGCCATGGCAGCAGTTTTGCAACAGAATGATATCCACTTGTTTGAATGAGTGAATTGATTTTTTTTGTGGATGAGAGGCAGGAGAAACAGTAATTAGTGACTAGCAGAATTTGCGAACTTTCATCGTCTTCTTGTTTTCTGTTCTCTGATGTGTGTAAGCAGGAGCATATACCACAGGGTGCGTTTGCTTAAATGTATTGAATTGGTTGAATTTGAACAATCATTGCAGTCTGGTCAATCACTGCTGTGCAAAAGCAGTGCAAGTGTCTGTCCCCTGTGACCTGAGATCAGATATCATTTACTGACAATTTCCTTTGTTGTTTGTCATTTTCTAGGTGAATCTATACCACAGTCAGAGCAGGCAAGCTTCCATACTGAAGTGCAGACTGTCAGTGAACCAACAACTGCTGGTAGTCTCTCTTCTGATGAGCGCCAGCATCTCTACGCCCAACTTGACGATAAAGTAAGACTACCTGCTCTTCTTCTTTTTCTTTTTAATACAAGAAATTTCTCATGTTGTCTTGCTCTGAAATTCTCATTTTGCATTCTCATGTCTAGTCAACACTGGGGTAAGTTGTACACAGACTGTGGCTGGCAGCTGGGTCTGAGTACACAGACCGTGCGGGTGTCAGCTGGGCCTGAGTACACAGACTGTTTGCAGGTGTTAGCTGGGTCTGAGCAGTCTGCAGTAAACTGCTACATGTACATGTAGACTTCCTTGTTTCTTTTGAATGTGCTGTTTTTCATGCATTTTACTATTTTGAGGACAGTGGAATCCAAAAATGGTGAATTTGTATTTAGGATCAAGCCAGAGAGGGACATTGTACTGGGAGTGTAACTTGTCATAACAGAACACAAAACCTGGTGAAGGTAACTTGTTCCACTGTGCTATTTTCAGCTTAATTGTATTGCCAGTGAATGTGAACTACACTGAAATGCTCCACTTCTATCATATTCTTCACCCGAGTTTAGTCAAGTTGTGTATTGTTGAAGCCAGATGCCCTGATGTGAAAGGTAATGGTATCATTGTAGTATCCAGTACGATCAGTTTGCTGAGACATGTGTAACTTGATTTGGTTGTGGCAGGATGGAGAGCTGAACAAGCAAGCTCAAGAAGTTGAGAGACTCAAACAGCTTACTGCTGAATTACAAGAGGTTAGTGTATTGGTCAAATATAGTGATATGTACCATACGTACATACCTCAATGTGTTGTTGTTAGTTGTGAGTACTGAGATTGGTTCATTTGCCAAAATTAGCTCACCGATAGACTAGTGGAGAAAATACCAGTATGTAATATTAACAAAACTAAAAGCTTGAAATTTGAAGCAGCTAAGTAGCAGAGGATAAGCTAAGCAAATATTGCATTTTTTTGATTATGCAATGCTTCATGATACTACTCAAGTCTGCAGCTAGCTCTTGGTGTTTGTTTTGTGTTGTTCTAGACAGTGAGGAATTGATGTGTATACGTGTGTGTGTGTGTGTGTAGAAATTCTTTTTCACTGAGAACAACCCCTTTGTGTGGACATCTTTGCTGTACTAGTAGTCCATGGATGAAAGAACTCTACCTTCCTTCTCTTGTTTTTGACATTGTCTGCCAAACACCTCTTTTAAAATGATAGCTCACACGAGAAACTGTTTACTTAACATAAAAATGCTAGTTTATCTTAAAACCTATAGTTCTTTCTTTAGTGGGTGCTCTACTATCCAGAGGTGTATGGTGATGTGTTCTATGTTATGTATGGTGATATGTTGTATGTTATGTATGGTGATATGTTGTATGTTATGTATGGTGTTATGTTGCATGTTGTGTGGTGATATGTTGTATGTTATGTATGGTGATGTTGTGTGTGCTGTATGGTGATATGTTGTATGTGTTGTGTGGTATATGTTGCATGTGTTGTGTGGTGATATGTTGTATGTGTTGTATGGTGATATGCATGTTATGTATGGTGATATATTGTATGTTATGTATGGTGATATGTTGTATGTTATGTATGGTGATATGTTGTATGTGTTGTATGGTGATATTTTGTATGTTATGTATGGTGATGTATGTGTTGTGTGGTGATATGTTGCATGTGTTGTGTGGTGATATGTTGTATGTGTTGTATGGTGATATGTTGCATGTTATGTATGGTGATATTTTGTATGTTATGTACGGTGATGTTGCATGTGTTGTGTGGTGATATGTTGTACATGTTGTGTGATGATATGTTGTACATGTATGTGTTATGGGGTGGTATGTATGTGCTGTGTGGTGATACGTCGTATGTTATGTATGGTGATAATGTGTGTGTGTGTGTTTGTTTTTCAGTTGCTGAGTATGGCTCGTCAAGAGGCTGATGCACGTCGTGACCAGCTTGAACTGTCTAAAGAGGAAGGTGACAAGAGTCGAGATGAAATCAAAGAAGTTCTCAAAGCTCTAGAAGATCTTGCCTTAAACTATGAGACAAAATCTCAACAAGTTGAGGAGAAAACTCAAGAGCTTTCTGCGCTTCAGGAAAGCACAGACAAGCTACAGGTAATGCTGGTGCTTCACGTCACCACTTTGTATACCTGGGGACATGCACACATTGACACACACACGCGC
>JAOWAW010128192.1:0-23053 GCA_028565695.1 Nicola tetela
GGTGGGTGGGGGGTTAATCCCCAACCCCACTTGAGGGGGGGGTTAAACTGGCATGCCAAAGTCTGTGATATTTTATCCGGGGGAATAAACTAGCATGTGATATTTTAACCGAGGGGGTTAATTAGCATGCGATATTTTAACCGGTGAGTTAAACTGTCACGGAGGATAAACTAGCATGTGACACCGGCCTGGCCTGGCTTAGTTCCACTGTGGAGACATAAACGCACAAAAATTCCATCCCCACATGTACTACTTGCATACGTCTCGAGTCTTTTGGCATCGGCGGGCAATCGACAGTGCATGAATATGTATGCTCGATATACGAGGAGTAAACAGCGGTACATGTTGGAACTGAACAACTGAAACCGAACACTGATACCCCGTCAAAACTTGGAACCGACCCCTCACTAACTTAGCAAATGGTAAGTTTATTATGTGCTAATTTTACGAATAGATCTCTACTATTTAAACTCAACGATCTTTGTTTCTCTTTAGACGGCACAGACTAAGGTCCCGGGGCTCCCTCTTCACCAAAACATTTGTAAGAAATCAGTCCCAAAAGGCAAAGAATGGGAGGAGGGAAAAGCAGAAGAAGAAGAAGAAGAAGAAGAAGAAGAAGAAGAAGAAGAAGAAGAAGAAGTAATCGGAAGAAAAAGAAGAGGAAGAAGAAGGGGAAAATTAGGAAAAGGAGAAGAGTAAGAAGAAAGAACACTACCTCTTCTTCGCCCCAGCAAACTTTTTTTACTAACTATAACGATCGAGGTTTAGTCGTTCCCGTTAGCTTCGTGCATGTGTGGCGTTAAATCATGCGTAGTCTCAACCATGACTCCGCTCTGATATGTGTGTGGTGCACATATGCTTGATAGGAAAATTACATGTATGTCTTCTTCTCCTTCGAATTCTGCTTTACCCTGCTCCCCTTCTTCGCCTTTTTGCGACTGATTTCTTTCACATGTATGTATCTTGATGAAGCTGCTAAATTATGCGTCTACTCACTTGCGCAGCACATGCGAAGTAAGCAGCCCGTGTATTTGTTGCTAAATTTACGATTAGAGCTACACTATTCAAACTTAACGATCTTGGTTTCCCTTTAGACGACACAGACTCAAAGGTCCTGGCGGCACCTTGAGAAAGGTGATATCTTGTGGTCATCGGTCGCGGAACATGCTAGGATGAACGACCACAAGATCGAATTTCGCATGGCGAGAGTTATTGATCAGGCGCCAAGAACTGTCTCTCGGCGGGTGAAAGAGGCGTTGCACATCGCGCAAAGAAGAGGTGCTACCGTGAACAAAGGCGCGGGGCTGAAATTAATCCAACAATGGAGGGCATGTGTGTAGTAGTGTGACTTAGCAAGTGTATGTGTGAAGTTGTAGGTGTGAGATACCTATTTTTGTAGTAACGTAACAGTATTTAGTTGAGTGGTTTGCCTCTGAATCTCTGTCATTAGCCTGAATAAGGACACCACAGAGTGTCCGATACTGTCGTCATAAATTTAAAATGTTATCGTTGGTTTCGTTTGGTCCGGTAAAGAAGAGTTTGCCAAAAAAAAGAGAGTATCTACTGAAGAGCATACTGAAAGCATGAACAATAAGTTTATAATACTCCACTGTCACTATTCATGAAAAGGACCAAAGCGCCCAAAAAATGCCTAAGATGCTGACTGAGTTAACCGCCCATAGTTTTGATTTTGAAGCACTTGGCCAAACTTGTGCATGCACATAGCTCCACAGGTGAAGAAAAGAGTCCATCTATTGTCGGAATTGCACGTGGAGTTAAAATGTCAGGGAGCAAGAAAAAAGTGCATCTGCAGAAACATTACCATGTAGGCATAAATGCTACAACTGCTTGAGTCTTTCTGCTGGGGTAGGTCCTGAAGAGAAAGCAAACTTCAGCTTATGTTCTGCACTAGTACAGTGTCAGATGGATTACAATGTACGTGCGCAACAATGTATCAAAATCATAAGTTCCCATGAAATCACTTTCAATAGCACCATGAATTACAAAAATATACATTTAACAGCGGTTTCCCCAAAATTTACGAAGTTGCCATCCGAGCCTAATTTAACTATAGTAAACATCCTACACCTGGAACAAACATCTGTCATTGCTCGTGAGGCTGGCTTTTCTTTCCACAATCAGACATTGCGTTATTTTCCAAGAGAGCTATACGGCAGTTCTAGTATCATTGATGTAGTGTCGTGTTGATGCGTCGGGATGACGTACATGTTATGATAGCTATATTTGGTATGTTGTCGCATTGCGACGTGCTGCACTGCGACATGGTTGCACTCACATGCGTGTGTATAGTTTTGTTGCTGTAGTTGGTTTTGGTTCTGGTTCTTTCTGCATGTTGCAAACATGTTGCCAGTGTGAAATGCGTGTGGCCTGAGTTATTCAGTGATTTACAGTCTCAGAAGTGAAACTTAACAATTGACGCTGACCCCTGTATCGCATACATGTTGACCAGGGACATTGAATGACAATCCAATGCCTAAGCACTTCTTCATACATTCTTTACACTCTGCAACACCACAGTCAGCATAATATTTTTATTAGAGTGGTAGTGTTGCTGGACGTGCATATAATTATGCGATTTTATACAAACTATGCTAAGTTACATGCATGTGATTGCCAGGCACTCTGTGCATGATGAGATGAACATATGCATCTTTGACTGGAAGCGATTTTCTTTTCCCACTAAAATGGTGTCGGTGCTTTGTGCCATGGTGAGATGGAAATATGTATCTTTGGTAGGCAACGATTCTCCCCCCACAAAAATGGTGTCCATCTTTAAACTTGCAACATACATGCGCATGGTGATACTGCTGCTGTAAGGGAAATACTTAATGTTACTCACCATGACGCAAAATATGACGTAGTAGGAATCATCGCCACTATATCTATTATCTAAAGCCTTGTTCAGAAATACATTTATCATGCTAGTGTTCACAATATACACAGAAAGCTTATACGAGCCTTACGCAGGTTTTACATGCACACTACGCAGAGATATTGCACACTGCTGTGCACCAAAATGCATCAGCACAGTGCCGCTAAACTTCAGCGCACACGTAAAGCGTTTGATGCATACTGTGTACTTAAAAAGCATAAAAATAGATAACCCTTGGCCAATCAATAGCGAGCATGTAATCGAGTAATGCTGTTCCACCTTTATATGAACGTTACCTAGTGATATAAATACAGCCGCAGTGGCAATTGGTATTGATGCATGACTCTGAAAGAACTCAATTAAGCCAGTTTCTGTTTCAGAACACCTGCGGGTTTGTGCAGTCGAGGACTCATTACCAGCATTTTCCCACGCAAGAGTCATTTCATTCTGCCAAGTCTTGCTCTGCCAAACAGAGTGGATATGCCATATCCATAATTACTGAGAATGGAAACATATTATAGAATAACTGTTTGCATTATCTCACAATTTTAAGCTTTCATAGGCAGAAACGTTCGTGATAGCAAGAAGCGTACAGGATAACGGTGCATGTAACCCTACATTCACAAGAAAATGGTTCCCAACACAGGCCTATTTCTGTGATGCCTGTATATTATACATGTATGATGCCTCGATATTTTTATATGATGACTGTATGACATTGTATAATATACTATGTGATGCCTGATTATTATATTATGCTATGCTTTGTATATTACATTATTCGATGCCTGGATTTTATATCATGTGAGGCCTATAAATTTATATTATGTGATCCTCTTATATCATACTGCAGTTGACTCTCGTTAAGACGAACAGGGATAAGACGAACTTTCAGCTAAGGCAAACTAATCACGGACATACGGTTGGCCACGGATCAAACTCTGTCAAATGATTTCAGACAAGATGAACTTTCAAATAAGACGAACTAATTTCAGGTCCGGCTGAGGAAAATTGACGGATAAGACGAGGCTTGCCACCCACTGGGGTCCAACAGGGCCTTGTTCCAGAGGGTTTGTTTGAGATTCAGTATGTTTTAGTTTCGTGACCCAAGCGGTAAATCCAACACGTCCCCATCGAAGTTCATGACGTGCTTATGCCTGGCGGCCAGATATGAACTGAATTACCACCTAATTCGAGGAGTGTTCGGACGAAATTCCAGAGTCACCAGAGCACGTTTCCTCGATTCCTGCGACCAAGAGTGAGTTAGAATCCCAAATCTGGACAGTGTTCTTTCGGAAGTCTACCACGGGATTGCATTTCCAAAGCAAAGGCTTACCGAGGCTGACATCGTATTTTGCGGGAGGGTATACGGTTAATGACTGTTCTTCACTGAAATTTAAAACCTTCACGGCGACCTTCGTGGGTTTAGAACGAACGAAAGGCTGAGACGAGTTAGATCCATCGGCGAGCGCAAGGTCGAAATTTCCGTCGGGTAGTTCAGTTGGCAAGTTATACTTCTTCAAAAAGTCGGAGGATATCAAGTCGTGTGTAGATCCGCAGTCGATGAGAATATGTGCTGGGTGTCCATTGATCTTTCCCTGAAATTATAGTAAGTTGTTTTCCATTGAGTTGTTTATCAGGTGTGCGCTCCTAAGTTCAAACAAGCTTTCCATTCTTGATTTGGTCGTTATCGAATCAGTTGAATCGGTGGTCGCCGCAAAGTCAGCTTTTCGGAGTTCAAACTCGGGAGTGGATTCATCCTCAAGCAATACGAAACGGTTTGATTGATTAAGTTGAAAAGCCTGGGGTGCAAAACTCTTCGCCAGTGACAGTACCTTATTCGATCACTGGCTTCCGACGTTTGGGTTCTAGATCTTGCTCTTTCGTGGACAATCCTTAAACAGGGTGACCAGTTTGACGACAGTAAACACATTTGCCTTCACGTAAAAGTTGCTGTCTTTTTTTCGGTGGAGAATTTGTTTCAGCGCAATGCTCGTCTCTCTACAGAAGAGGTGTCCGAGCCTGATGCCTTAGGCTTAGTTCGTGGTTCACTGGTTTGGGAGGGTTTGCCAATAGGATTCATGCGTTCTACCAGGCGTGCAGCGCAAAAGTCTTCTGCCAACATCTTTGGGTGCTCTCGAAGGACTTCAGTTCGTAGGACGTTTCGTAGCCTTAGCGCGAAAAACATTGCCCGAGAAATGTCATTCAACTCGGGAGCATTCAAACTGAGACGAGTAAACTCCGATTCGTAATCTCCTAAAGACGTCAGTTGTTCAAGGTTAAACTACTTAAATCGGTTTTCCTCATCACGGTTGAGGGAGCCATAAGTTTAAGCCGCGCAGTACTCAAGGTCAACCAGTTTAGAAACCTGACGCCAGCCTGTTGGTTAGAAATTAACCACAACAAGGCATTTTCTGAAAGGAAACTTACAGCATAGTCAACATCTTTAAGCGGGGAGCTGAAGTTCACCCACCTGAGGGAACATTCCACGGAAAAGCCCACTCTTCGATTTCTGAAGCAACGGCCCATCAGGTGCTTAGCTCTCAGGTGTATAATAGTAATTACGTGATTAACACGGGTCCTACAGGTGGTGGCGGATACAGAAACAGCGAATAAATGAGCGCAAGTATAATACATGAACATAGCATACCGAGAGCTACACAATCCGTAACTAACGTCATCTACCAGTGTAAACGTTTATTGTCAGCAACAGCGGAAAGAAGAAAGAGGAGAACTCCGGAGGGGGAAAAGACGCAGAACAAGTACTGAAAATAAATAAAAACGCATTTCATATGACAGAGGGCGAATGAAAAAACGTGTGAAGTGTGTGTAAGATGTAAACTGTTACGTTAAGTGCCAACTGTTACGGAAGCAGACAAATGGTGTGGCAAAAGTTGTCAAACGGCTTGATGTTTCCTCTGGAGAAACGTGCCAGTAACCATTGCTTATATCGCACTTGCTGCAGTACCTCGCATTGGAAATTTCTGGCAAGAGCTCACTGATGGTTGGCGGCGGGTAGGTATTCTTCATCAACATTTTGTTGAGCCCACGAGGATCAATGCAGATTCGCAGATTTCCATTCGATTTATCTACTACCGCCATGGCTGATGTCCAGTCGGACGGCTCATTCATCTTTATCATGGTCTCTTGTTGTTCCAATCTGTTCAGTTCTGCTTTGATTGAGTCTTTCAATTCGACAGGAACTCTCTGTGTTGCCATGTGCACTGGCTTTGCAGTGATGCCAATGTCTAGCTTCAAGGTTCAAGGAAAACAGCGAACCTTGGATGTAAAGACCTGTGGGTATAACGCTTGAATGTCCATTGTATCAAGACCGCGGTGCCTCGTTAGTTTTGTTTGCGTTCGATAGGCACTTTCCGAATTTGCATAGACCAACCTCATTTCTTAGCTAGCTTGAGCACCTTATAGTGACGGTGCTCCGTGCTCAACTGTGTGAAATTTTTAGGTGCGGAGTATATTCGACCGCTGCTATCGTGTGATAACTCCATTAGATCAGCACACATGTTTCGACAGAGGTTGCTTGGGAGTTGCTGTAGAACCGCAGGTTGATCTTATCTGACGTATCAATGCATGGTTGAAGACGGCACGTCTTCATGTTCAGAACGAAGGATGTTACATGTCACGCCAGTGTCGATTTGAAATATGGCTCTCGTCTCGTCATTTGATCCCAGTCTAGTAAGCGAAAGCTTCGGGAGTGCGGATGTTGTAGCATTGTGAGCATCGTGGGATTGTAGGCCGTTCACTTCGTGGCCCCCGGTTATCATGCACGTCATTGCTGATTAGATACGTATTAGCTGATGATCCTCCGTCCATAAGGTTGAGATGATTGTATTTGCGACGTGATGTTGGCTTTGATGTTCTCAAGCGACATTACTTCGAAAAATGGTTGAGTTCGCCGCACTTCGCGCGGGCCTTGCCTGTCGTGGACTCGTTGGCCTGGTTTCTGTCGTCTACCCCAATACTCACATTCGCTGGCAGTGGGTGCGGCGTCGCCGTCCGCTCCATGTCGTGAAGTAGCGTGGTCGAGTTATCGACTGATGCACTCTGACAGCTACGAATAGATTGTCATTAGGGCGTAAGGCCTCGCGTTGAAGGCCACAGATGACTCGCTTTCGTATTAATTACTTAGGAGTAATGTTTCAAAGTTTCGAGTACCCGCTGGTTGTCTCAGCTCAGCAATGTAAAGATGTATGCTGTGGTTGATTCTCCTGCACCTTGGTTGAACTATGGGAAAAACTGCCTCTCGTATTAACATTGACCTTACCGACGAAGCATTCCTTTAAAAGTTCTAAGGCTTTGTCTATGTCATCGTGGTCGGCTTCTTGCTTGAACGGCAAGCCATTGGAAATTTCTCTCCTTCCTTGGTCGAGAGATCGAGACAGCTCAGAAAATTGCTGCTCTGTATTTCGATGGCTTCTTGTCGAGTTGAGCTCTTGTCTCGTAGCCCACCCGCTCTTGGCTCCACACTTGCCCTCCGAGTTGTGTCAAATTGGCTTCTAGTGATGCGGGCTTTGGTAGCGCGTGGTCGTCTAGTTGCTTGCAACTGTCGCATCGCTCGCTAGCTAGTTGCTTTCTGTTGGTCTCGTTCACCGATCGACAGGATCTCCCGCGTAGTAGATCCTGTCCGAAACCACTTCTCATACCATGTTTCGGGGTTTCTTCGAAGACAAAGCATATAAGAACGCAACATGACATTATATAGATTAACGTGTGATATGTTAACATTCAGTACTACTAATTCGTAGATTAGCTGACACATTGCCTTAGATAGATCGATGAACTGATTGATTGTCAATGTACCAGAAATTCACTCACTCCGGCAAGGATCTCATTCATTAAGAGACGACGTTTCAGCTCTGTGCTAGAACCCTTCTTAAGTCTAAACTGAGGATCATTTTTGCAGTATCGATTTATATAACTAGAGTATGGCTGTGAGTAGTGATAAGCTGCCGTGTGGTAAAAAATCATTTAAATTGATGTGTAGTGATCTCTCTTCAACGCCGTTCTTTCGTACAATAAATCTACCCTTATCTTTCTAAGTTCCAAACCTTGAAATTGATTGCTTCATGGTTCTACCTGCGCATGTCTTTTCGATATAGATAAAAAAAGATAGCCTAGATTACATCATATTTCGTAACAATAGACACTCGCAAAAGCGAAATTGTGATGAATGTCTAACTTTTCTGGAATGGGAATTTTAGCCTAACAGTTTGCCCTGTTCTTGGCAGACGACAACAAAACAATGATAACCATATTTCAGATTCACTTAATTTAATTTTTAAGGAAAGTTGGGGAACAGAAAGTGTGAACGGTGGGAGTGACCTTCTCCTAAGTAAATTCTTAGATGTGTTATCACTGGTGAAGTTACCCAGTTCAGATTGAACTGGTAATGCTGTTGTGCAGAATTCTCCAGCCATCAGCTACATTTGTAAAGTAACTCCTGTTGTTATGACAACAACCTTGCTGCATTGACTTTGAGGTGTAAGCGCAGACGTTGTAATTTACCTTAACGATTTATATTCTATAATGTTATCGCTGATTTAGCACTTATGATTGTGGACATAGCTAACAAATTAATTTTAGTTGGCAGTAGGTCTTTTTCAACATAATACGTAAACTCTTGAAACACACCATCCGTTTGGAACTAAAGTTGGGTCTTGAAGTCTTCGCAATGGCTTTGGTCCTTGTGCAGTTTGCTTTTACCAATGGGATTGGTCTTGTGGTTTTGCAGCACACCTTGTACTTTGCTGTGTTTGCATAACTTTAGTTGTGGTGGGGCGTACAAGCTTTGACTTTAGAAACCAATCAAGTTTAATTTGATGTCTTGCCATAACATGTTCAGTGTGATAGGTTAATATTCCTTTTCCTGGCTCACAGCTTACACCTATTGTGTAGCATAAATTTTACTTTTCTTACTTACAGAATTTGATCATACTCCGCTTGAAAGGAGATGAGCAAAGCTCAGGACTTGAAATGCCTGCGAGTGATTTGACTGCATGCAAACCGTGAGTGCACTGAGAGACATGGAATTGACTTCCTTGAACACTCTGGCTCAACAAAGTACAAAAAAAGCAACTCTCCTTACTTCCATCACGACACCATCCATAGGAAAGGACTATAGTGTTTTGTCAAAAACTATTTCGTTTTGACTTTAAGTTGACAACTTAGGTTACCGAACTTACAGAATATCTTATATCTGACAGTAGTGCCGGAATGCACGGGAATTACCTTGAACATGTAGCGGGGAAGTTCTTAAAAATAGCAAGCAAGAAATAGATGTTTTGTGGTTTAAACAAGGACAAAGCATTCAAGAACGCAACATAACATTATATAGATTTGAGTGTGATATGTAAACACTCAGCACTACATAGATCAGGTCACACAACACAGTACATCCTCCTTCTTATTTTATAAAAAAATGTTGAAACTCAAACGATAATAAGGAGGCTCAACACAGTTTTTCTAGATGTAAACTCTCCTATTTCATTGTATGGACACCTTCAAAAGGCTTTTATTTGTGAAGTTTAAAAGAAATCACAGGGGCATACAGACTTCGTTTTCAAGTTGTAGCTGTTCAACCTTTCTACTATTCTCCAGAAAACATTATATTTCTAGGTCTACCCAACCACAAGCGAGACATTATATTTTGGACATAAAGCTCGGGACAGCATTTCGATGCGCAGTTGACACTGTGTTGAGCATCGTTAAGCACAATCTCGTCGTTCAAGTTTGTTGATTCTAATCTTCTTCAAAGTCTACCTCAGTTGATTTGCCATCCGTAATGATCAGGAGGCTTGCTCAATCTACCAGATCGAGTTCTTCAAAGCTGAGGTTTGTTTTGATCTGGGATTTCCTCATGAAATTTTCCTCTTGTTCACCTTCTTCAAGATGGCTTGGGTTTGTTGCGACAGAGGGAATTTTGCCTGTATCCATGTCTTGAAATGGAAATTGTGGTGTATTACTGCTTTGTCGACTTTTCAAATCACACCTGTTTGTATGAATCACTCTCCTATCATCCATTACTACATCATATGATCGAGGTTCCGTTCTTCTGGCATTGATAGTCCCTGGCTTCCAGGACTTGCCTCCTAGCGTGTGTCAGTGGTCGACTCTTCCTGATTCTTTCTCTATGTTCTGTTGATGGCTTGTAGCCAGTGCAGAATACTATGTACAGTTGCTAATTATGAATTGGGAAAGGGTTAAGGGTTATGTACATTAGTCTTGAAGAATCTAGGTATAGAGAAAGGTAAGGAAAGGACGTGTGCTGGGCCTTCAGTGTGCGTATGGAAGTGCCGTGCATGTGCAGCTGTGTGTGAGCAAACGCTATGATATTTCTTTTTTAAATTTTGGTAGAGACTTCAAGGTCTTAACGTCCACTGGTAGGGCTGAGAAAATTTCATATGCGCGGAGTACAGTCGAGTCCCGGTTGCATTCGTCCGAGTAGTGGGAATGGCTATGTTTTGGTTGTGGCTTAGGTTATATGGTGCTGTCCGTGTCGGGAAGACGATTATAAGCATCGATGTTTCTGTGCTTGCTTGTGGTGCAGTTGATGTCCTGGGATTGCCAGTGGCCATTTCTCGACCAGAGACAAGAGTATGAAGTCTCGTTGAATCTAACAGCGCAATGTAGTTAACAGGCTGATATAGGTTGAGGCCCATGGTTATTCTTGTGGCACGTCGTTGAAGTCTCTCCAGGCGGTCAGACTGGTGCTGCGACAAGTTGCACCAGGTGGTGCTAGCGTATTCCAGTGTTGGCCGGATGCAGATGGTATAAAACTTCCTCAGGGCATCGGTCGTTAAACAGTGCCATAGTTTGCGCATTATTCCAAGGAGTCTGGAGGCTTTGGATATGATTGAACTGATGTGGTCCTTCCATTTTAATGTGGTCGATATCATCAGGCCAAGATGCTTCTGACTTGTAGGGACGACGTCCAGTGGAGTATCATCAAGGAAGATGGTAGGCTGAGGATGTAGTAATGTTCGTCTCGATATTTTCATTAGGTGTGTTTTTCCTACGTTTATCACCAGGCGCCATTCTCGAAGCCACTTGGATGTGCTAGTAACACTAGCTTGTAAGTTTTGGAGAGCAATGATGCGTCGCTCGTTCATGGAAATGAGGGCCGTATCGTTGGCAAATTGGTCGCATTGGACTGGTCCGGGAACAACGTACGATAGATCATGAGTGTAGACCAGAAATAAGAGAGCGTCCAGCACGGACCCCTAGGGAACCCCTGCTGGGTTATCTAGCCAGGCTGATTTGGTATTGTTGAGATGAACTCGTTGTCTTCTGAAAGTGACGTAACCTCTTAACCAAGACAGAGCTTGACCCTTTACCCCGAGATGTCGTAGTTTTTCGATAAGACCGACGTGCCACACGTGATCAAATGCCTTGGAGAGGTCATAGAAAACAGCAAATATGTGTTTGCTATTGTCAAGACCTTTCCGTAAGGTGTGAACGATGATTCCTTGTGTACCGTCCAAGGTCCTAGTCAAGCTTGCTCCTTTGCTTCACCCGATAACCGGATACCGTAGCAAAATCAAAGCAAGCCTAAGCCCTTCCTGGGCCGACTCTCCCCGAGTCGTTTGCCTGTCGATCGCAGTGCTGAGCTTTTGAAATTGTCTTTCTCTGATATCGATAGCGATAGGGAGTCCCGAGCCCACCGCTGATTCGACTGTAGCTGTTGTCGTGAGCTCTGCACATTTGACAGAAAGGGCCACAGGACTCATGTAGTTGGATGCATGCCGGTGGATTTGGTTCCGCCAAGCTGTAACATTTCCAGCTTGCCAACGCTGCGCTTAGTGCACGTAGGTTTGTTTTAGTCGCGCCTTCAAGATCTACATGGTAGACTGCATGATGTGCATGAGCTCAAGGTACTCTGTCGCTGTAAACATAATTACAACCTCGTTTGTCCCAACCAAAGCAGCTTAGCTTTGTTACAACTTGTAGCAAGCCGGTCCTAGTTCTGTATGCAATGTAGAGCTTCAATGAGTGCTTCAATGTGGACTTTGCGTGGCATTATGCATCTGCTATATGTAAATCATATGGCCTGCGCGACGGCTTCATGCGCACGCCACTTGTAAAACGTGTGAAGTGTGTGTAAAGTGTAAACTGTTACGTGAAATATGAACTGTTACAGTAGGAGCTGAACGATGTGGCAGTTGTCAAACGGCTTAATGTGTCATTTTGACAAGCGTGCCAGAAACCACTGCATATACTGCACTTGATGCAGTACCTCGCATTGGAAATTTCTCGAAAGAGCTCACTGACGGTTGGTACCGCGTAGGTATTCTTCATCATCATTTTCTTGAGCCCATGAGGGTCAATAAAGATTCGCTGACCGCCATTCGATTTATGTACTACCGCCATTGCTGATGTCCAGTCAGGTAGAGACTAGCCTATTGCAAAGCGAAATGGTTGTGATTGTCTCACTTTTCTGGAATGAGAATTTTACCCTAACAGTTAGCCCTGTTCTTGAAGAACTTGGCAGCCGACAACAAAACGATTAGAACCATATTTTAGATTTACTTAATGATGGCATTTTAATTTTAAAGAACGTTGGGGGACAGAAAGTGTGAACGGTGTGACCTTCTCCAATGTAAATTCTCAGATGACGTGTTATTACTGGTGAATTTACCCAAATACATGAGTGTCCATAAATCACATCCAACGGGCTTAGTGTGTCAACCGAAGTGAGAACCTGAAAAGAATTAGTATATATTGTTGAACTGCATCTAAATGTCGGATTCCTAATTGTCAACCCTTTTATTGTTGGCCTTTATCCCTCGCGGATCTCGATTGTAAAAACAAAAGCAGATATTCAGTAGCGATAAGTGCCAATAGGAAGTGGCGGCCATTTGATCAGCTAAAGCTAAATTTGATAACTAAGTTTACCATTGAATTTTTAGGATGCTCACATTCAAAGCCATATCCAAACTTCCGCCTGATTTGCATTGACAAAATGGCCCATGCAGATGTCGTTCAGCATCCATCATGTACACCGTGAAGTGACTCCTGTAGTTATGACAAGAAGGCCGATGCATTGACTTTGAAGTGTAGGCGCAGACGCTGTAGTTAATTTAAATTTAAGGCTTTAGATCAAAATGTTAATTAGCGCTGGTTTTGTACACATGATTATGGACATAGCTAACAAATTTGGTCAGCTGTTGGAATTTTCCTTCGTAATACGGAAATGCATGAAACACACACTCCGTTTGAAACATAAAGTTGGGTCTTGAAGTCTTTCCAACGGCATTGGTCTTTGTGCAATTTGTTTTTACCCATGGGATTGGTCTTGCGGTTGTTCAGCACACTTTGTACTTGGCTGTGTTTACAGAATTGCTCTTTGACTTCAGTTCTGGTGCGGTGAGCAAGTCTTGATTTTAAAAACCAATCAAGTGTAAGTTTGATGTCTTGCCATAGCATATCAGCGTGAATGGTTTATATGCCCTTGCCTGGTTCACAGCTTACACCTATGGTGGAACATGCTATGGTGAAACATACTCTGTATGTGCGAGTTGAAATGATATTATCAGTCAGCGTTAGATCAAACTCCTCCACTGAAGCAGTTGAGTAAAGTTCAGGACTTGAAATTCCTGCACGTGACTTGAACTGCACGCAAACCATGAGTGCACTGAAAGACGACGAATTGACTTCCTTGAACACAGTGGCTGAACTGAAGTAAAAAAGCAATTTTCCTTACTTCCATCACGGCACCATCCGCGGGAAAGGACTATAGTTTTTTTTCATAACTATTTGGTATTGAATTCGAGTGAACGACTTAGATTGCCGAAATTACAGAATGTTTCATATCTGACAGTAGTGCCAGAATACACGTGGACATGCTTGGACATTTAGGGCAGTTCTCAAAAACAGCAAATAAGAGATAGAGGTTTCGTGGTTTACTCAAGTACAAAGCATGAACGCAACATGGTATTATATAGATTTAGGTGCGATATGTTAACACTCAGTACAAACGAAATTTAGGTGACACAACACATTACAATAGATAGATAGTTTGATTGATTAATTCATTGATAAAATACGAGAAATCTACTCACTCCGGCAAGGATCTCATTTCATTGAGAGACGACGTTTCGGGTATGTGTAAGAGCCTTTCTCAAATCTAAACTGATGGTCATATGTAAAACATTGATTTATGTAGCGACTAGAGTGCGGCAAGCCGTGATGATAAGCACTTGTCCACCCTTTGTACCTGTTATAAAGGCGTAGCCGGTTTCCCGGATCTCGATTGCTCTGACAAAAGCAGATATTTATTGGTGATCAGTGCCAAAAGGAAGTGGCAGCCATTTTATCCGCTTATTCGCGCTGAAGCTAATTTTGAGAAGTAAGTTAATGCTGGAACTTCTAGAATGCTCGCATGGAGAGCTACCCAAATTTCCACCTGATCTTCACTGACTAGATGAGCCGCAAAGAGCTCACCATAAAAAATCCCAAACAGATCATGACTACAAGCTCAATTAATACTCAGAGGCAATACAGACCAAAAGATACTGTAACATTGAGTGTATTTTGGTAAAATAAAAATTTCATTGCGTTGAGTCAGCTGACATTCTAAAGTTGTTTAAAACTTTCTACAGAGCAAACGATCTTATTTTCCCTTGGTGGAAAGTACAATGAAAAACGTGTATACATTGCTTATTGCTTGAATCCGAAAGAAAACAAAAAAGATAAAAACAGTCTATTACTGAGAATTCTCAGATTAAATTTATCACCTTATTTATGCAATATTGGATCAAATTTACTGCAAAACTGTGCATACCCCGGAGAGCTCAGCAGTGCATACACCAGAAGAAAACGTTTGTCGAGATAGAGTTGAGGATCTTCCTCGATCGACTTCTGCGTCTTCACATTTACTGATTGCTCGAAAGGAATCCTGGTTGTTTTATGTCTACTCCTGCGAGGCTCCTAGCCCAGAGGACCTGTTGACGTTTACAGTTGATCAAAGTGGAAATGGAGCACTATCTACCGAGTCCTCCTAACATACCAAGACTGTCAGTAGCTAGTCACCTTGAAGCGTAGTGGCCTATATATGCGACCTGGCCGATCTGTACACGCCATATACGAACGGGTGGTGCTGGAACTTTTCCAGCGACCATATCGGTTCCCCCGTTTCCTTACACCCGCTGAACTTCAAACGATAAAGTTCGATGTAGTTGATTCTTTCATCCACTTGGCACTTTCCATTGTCCATTTTATCTTCGGCTTCTGTGCAGGATACGTCGCAGATAACCGGCGAGAAATGGTTTCTGTTGAATGTACACTTCGGACGAAGAAAAGCCCACTCGCACGACGGCGGCTCCTCCACTTTATTGTTTTCTGTATTGTATGCTTTCAGCGGCTGATTGACAAATAAACCCACCAGGTTACCCGTCAGGACACTTCTCGCTTTAGTGTGAGACATGCTACAGTGCCACTGCTTCTTCCATGTCGCGTTACCTTTAGCGCATGCGTACTCTTGGAGAGGAAAGGGAGTGGCTCTTCGGAGAGCGGATATTTGCGCAGCGGTCGCGTTCTTCTCGGCCATCATTACGAAGAGATATTCCGCGGCGTTCACCAAGTCGTTTTCCTCGAGTGGGTTGTAAATACATTTCGTTGGATGCTGAGACCGTCGTCTCTGAGGGCGAACACCTGTTGGCAAGGCGCCAGCAGAGACGCTCAGGGACAGACAGAGCATATGGAGAAAAACCACAACGAACATTTGTGAGAAAGTCATGGCTCTTTGTAAAAAGACATCCAAGAGAGAGGCGGGAAGAAGCGTTCGAGGGATACAGACGAACTAAACTGTGAAGATAACACAGCCAGACACGACAAAGTGGCAAAGTATTACCAACCCTGGTCCTTCTCGTCGACCTTCGAGGAAATTTGAATCCAGCGTTGTAAGTTATTTGAGCTTTTATAGAGGATTAAGAAACCGACCGTTGTATATAGACAGTATAGCTAGGTTTTGCCACGCGTCAACGCCTTGCTAACAAGTAGATATTTTATAGATACCTTAGGTTTGGAATTTTCCTGCCAACGCCCATGAAGAAAAGAATCAATAATTTGACGGTCTTTTCCCTGGGCGTAGGTTAATGCATAACACCTGCCGCTACCGTTAAACCTTGACAGCCTTTACCTTAACCATCAGTAATCTTTCTGCTTTGAAATTGACTGACTCGCACTTGGGGAAATCGCCGGGGTAAAATCAGCGCGTCATTAGATTCCCGTGGTATGATTCAATGCACCCTCCTTTGCCATGTACCGATATTAGATCTACATTTCATCGCTAGAGTCCTTATTAACCATTATCCATGCGGACGAGTCTGTCGCGTATTTTAATATTATAAGTAAAAACAGTATAGAGATGTAGGCGACAAGACCTGAGACGAACATAACGAAATTTAAGAGGAAAGTTATTTTTATTTGTTTTTTTTTGGTTCTTCGCTCTCCATAAGCGGCCTTGAACCTGCGGCACCGAATCACCTAGCGAACAAGAGTCGTCGTTGGTATCTGCTGAGCCCCTCAGCACGCAGCTAAGGGGAAGCACGAAACCTCGGACGTTATAGTTAGTAAAAAATCTGCTGGAGCGAAGAAGAGGTAGTGTTCTTTCTTCTTCCTCTTCTTCTTCTTCTTCTTCTTCTTCTTCTTCTTCTTCTTCTTCTTCTTCTTCTTCTTCTTTTCCCCCGTCCCCTTCATCGCCTTTTTGAGGCTGATTTCTTTCACATGTTCTGGTGGAGAGGGAGTGCGGGGACTTTAGAGTATGTGTCGTCTAAAGAGAAACTTACATCGATATCGTTGAGGTTGAATGGTGGAGATCTAATCGTAAATTTAGCACATATTACGCGTGCTGTTTGCTTCGCATGTCTTGTGCAAGTGAGAACACGCACATTTAGCAACTTCTTCAAGATGCACATACGCATGGTAAGTGTACATGGGATCGAATTTTTTGTCGGCACCTCTGGCTAGGCTGTAGGCCTACCTGTTTATAACCCAGCACTGGAACTAGGCAGGAAGTGTGAGCATTATCCCGGTCATATTACACTCGCCTTCGTGACTATGAAGGATACTTACTAATGGCATCAATAGAAACCGCGATCACAACGCAGTTCTAGAGCAGGTAGCAAGAAACCAGCCAGAGGAATTTCAAGGGCAACCGCCCGATCGAGATACTCCAAGTAGGGGTGAATCCCTCCTTTAGAATATTCATCGATATAATTATTAATATCTTTACAAAAGACTAAGACCATGTTTATTGTTCAGCTTTCCATTTGCATAGAATGATGACTTCAGCAACTTCCACGAACTCAGGCGCATTCCCAGGTTTCTCAAGCCGATCTGTCTCGTAGCCTCTAGGTCTCTCGGCATGATGGCCTCTAGAATAGATATCAAACAACAGGACAGGCATACAATAATGTGGATTCGGTGAGCTAAGGTATGAAGAGGGAAGCAGAACCGATATCTTCCTGAGATCCAGAAGCAAACCTGGCTTGAGGGGCTAACCTTCGAAAGAATGGGCGGATCCACCAAAGGCCAACGGCGTCAGAAGTGAATTAAGATAGCAGGAGACGACATCGCTGGCCCCAGGTGCAACCCGGGAATCGATAAATTAAAGACAGCTTATCAGGGGGTGGGGAATAAAATTCGGGTGATTATGTAATCGGTTGCATAGGCCCTGTTTCTCTGCCACGCAACTACTACAGAGCAACAGGCAAGACCTAAGTAACTGGGGAATCCTTCCGATGGGCGTACACCGAGGAGAAAATTCCCTGGCCAGTTCAACAAAGGTTTGAAAAAACGCATGGAATCTTCTCTTGAGCCGAAGGGTCAGCGAGTGCTTCATACGATTGTATTGGAAAGCCATAGAAGTACGCGTTCGTGCACAGGTAGAGTTTGACTGTCCGTTCAGATATCGCGCGTACCCTTTCCTCAGGCTGTTTGAGAATGAATCCCCTTTCGTCGGCCTTGTCGGCTAGGCTATTAAAGTAAAGTGGAACGCTCTTGCACAGCCAGATAGATTCGATATACAGACTGTTTTGCTTGGAAGAAGTCAATACAGTTGTGCAACGTTAACAAGACAGTGCTCCCGAGCGGCCACAAAAACTTAATCTTGCGCGTACGTGGTTTCTGAATGTCCACACAACGATGATGATCTTGCGACTTCTTCATGTTCAAAACCATCGCAAATTCACGCGCTCGTGGTTTTGCGCTGAGCCCTAAAAAGTCACTGCCTTTACCTCTACCAGACTGGATTAGGTAGCCTCATTAGTGATGTTCCATACAAGAGTGAGATGTGAAGGTTTATGTGAGGCGTGAGTCGAATCCACCGGGTAAAGCGGTTCAATAGTGTGTAAGGGTAATCAGAGACAAGCAGACCATTGGCTTTATCATCGATACCAAAGGTAGGCAATCCGAATGATAGTGATCTGGAACGATAGATCGTGAACCTCTGGAGGTACCCGGTAAAAAAAAATAAACCCTCTCGCTCCTCTTTGGGGTAAAGTGTGCTTCAACGTTTTGCCCGTTTCAGTTACTGCTACACCTCTTGTTTAATTAGTATAACTTTTTAAAATTCTCTGCGAGATAGGATTCAGCTTAAGACATATCAGGATTGGGTGGATATTATTTCCCATTTTTCCATCTACTAGATCGTAATTCAACATGGCTGTTTGTCCGTCTACAACAGTAAAATCTCTTTTTAACTCCTCCGTCAATTTAGCGCCGCCCTCTACCAGTAGTAAGCGCCATACTTTGCCCTAACGTGGAAAAAAGCGCCTCTTTCTATTTAGCATCTCAAGCGCTACATAGAGAAGTAGAATTAAGAAGACTAGAACAACTAAGAAGCCATGGATAATAAGCAGGAAATGGAATGAACTGGAGTGTGTTGCTTTCTCTTTGCATTTCCTCATATTCCTCTACTACGCTTACTTACTTCTGGTATGAAGCTCTTTAGCTTTCGCCTGTTCTTCCTTTTCTTTTTATATTCCACCTTCCTTAGGTTCTATCTTCGTCTTTTTTTGCGACCGTTCTTGCCTAGCATCGTCCCGATATTTGTCGCACTTCAAGAGTTAGTGGCTTCCTTTGGTCCTGTTTTATTTTGTCACTTTTTATCATTTCAAATACTAAGTGCCTTGCTCGTCGGGGCCTGAACTTATTAAGCATCGCGCCGGTAAATAGCGATGTTATCGTATCTTGTGTGAGCATTGTATTCTAACAGCAGTGATCAGGAGCCTCCTTCTTTCTGACCTCTCTCTCCCTCTGCTGTCGTATCTTGCGCACGTCCACATATATACAGCTGTTTCGGTCAGAGAATACGAATGGGAACGTAACACAAATAATAAAAATTATTATCATCATCAATAAATTATTATCTCGTTATGTTAAAATCTTGTTTGTCTTAGTAATGCCATTGGTAAAGCTACTGCCCACTCAGTGACATGTAGGATGACGCTGTTGGAGAATTCATGCCCCCTGGACCCTACAGGTAACTGTATGCCATCATCTCATATACAATCTCAAGAACGACAAAGCGTTCACTATTAATATTAATTGCCGGTAAACGAGCTACCACTGAGCAGGCATCACAGGTGCATGTATATTTGGTTTTTCAGCGTCACAAATATTGATTTGCCCGCAACGAATGCACTTCCCAACCCTGCACAGGAGTAGCAAACAGTTATTTTTATCACTCCAATCCAGTCCTCAGTTAGTCGGCGAGTAGAATAGCAGACTTCATACTTGTTGACAAAGGAACACATTACACAGCGAAAGAGGCGAACACACCGTCGTATAGTCACCAAACCGAAATTGAAATTTGCTCCAATGTTAACCCTATCCCATCCAGGCTTTTTTCACCTTCCAATATTCAGGGGTCCTTTTGGGCCTCCTTCTATAACTTTTTATTTAGAACTACGAGAGCACGCTGCTATGGTATTTGAGTGGAAATGGGATAAAGTTAACTTGTTACTGTTGGAATTTGTTCCAAAAAGAAAAATATACAGAGGAAAGGAGTCAAGATGTAATGAATGATAGTGTTGATAAGCATGAATTAATTGGCATGGCCCCATGAAGTTGTTATCCGGAAATACTTAGAAATGCCCCACATAGGGGTGTAATTATATAAAACAACCACCAACAGTCTCCACAAATATGGATTTGTCCATTGCTATAACTACAGAAAGGCCCAGATATTATCAAAAATCATTTCATTCCCTCCCAATTAAACAGGTAGGAAAGTCTGGGAAGCTTATGAGTGTGCCTTCAGCAATTATGAGACTGTAAAGGAAAAACCAGGTGGGGAGGAGGCTTAAAAGGCCCCCTGGATGGGATAGGGTTAATCAAATATAGTAGTCAAAATGATGTCAGAGCCATCTTCAGACTCTCATCCTCCTCAATTGGCAAGTTTTCGTTATAACTTTGTGTCATTGGGTTAGAAAGCCTACTTTAATTTATTTGTGTATGTAAAGTCTATCCATATATCATGTTGGAAATATTATTTCCAATGCTCTGGGCTGCTTTTCTGTTCCGTCCAGAACACTTCCTCTCAATACAGCTTGCACACAGTAAACATATGCAACTCCATGAGGATTGCTTCTTCTGTTTTCACTCAACATTACTTGATACAATTTTGCAACATCAACAGAGAAGAAAATAAGTCCCTTGGTTATATTTGTTGTCAGCAATAGGGGCTGTCAATCATTAATCAGCAGACTATAGGATATAACAACATATGCAATATAGACCAAAGATAGAGACAAAGCAACTGATGAGTTCAAAACATGATTTGATCAAAGTGAATGTGAAAGCTAGTTTCTTTGAAAGAATATTTTCAGAGTTCGTCAGTCAGACGTTTCTTGTTGAGCAGAGGACATTCCTTACTTGATCCGCTTGCATATAGTTCTTGGCTGGTCCTCATAGCTCGAACATAATCATCTCTTCATCATCTCTGCAGAGAAAAATTATAACATGGCATGTAATACAGTTATTTGCTAACACTATGTTAAACACTAGAACTAGCTTGCTTGTTGTTCTGCGTCAAATCCTTTCACAAATACATATCAATGAGCCTTCGGTACCAGGCGCATGCATGGCTCATGATGGCCCACTACATATGACATGTCCTGTACACTTCCCTGGTTCCATAAGCTTGAAATGATGAAAAGTTATTACAAACACGTGTGCTTGGGCTTGCACGCAACACAAGTAGAAACCTAGAAACGAAATTAACACGAATGATCAGATCAATTAATTTCTTTTATCGTACTAGTCCTGTTATGATGGTCAGGAGAAGTGAGCGGAGGTCTCAAATACTGCTAATGAGAATAAAAGAAACGAAAAAGAAAGATTCAATCAGAGAGTTAGTTAGTTAACAGAGAGCTTCACTGAAATAGACAAGTATTTGGCTGGTCTATGCATGGCGGTAATGAGGGTACCACATTTAGTAAATGCAGCTAGCATGCACAGTCATAGTGCATCAATCATGAGAGGAGATGCTTAGCAGACTATGGTCTGAATATTTTGAGTAAGCTTCAAATTGAACTTGGTAAGTTGCCAAAGACATCAGAGAATTTAAAATGATGAAGATCAAGATAGAGCTTTGTACTTGAAAGGGGCAGCCTGAAATTAATGATTGTGCGTGTCTGTCTTGAGGTGGCAAGGTTGTGTCCATGAAGCATAAAAAAAATTGTATGTTCATATATAGCAGGCGAGTGGACGCTGAAGGGTGTTTTATGTTGTATGAAGAATGGGAAAGGTGGTAGATTTATGACCCAAATTTTTTAATGTAGAGAGGTCAAGCCTGGTTAAGAGCCACAAATGGCTAATGCATGTAGATTGTGGTAGAGAAGGGCTAAGGAAATAGTCTCTTGTTAATGCTAAACTAACCTCAGTTTATAGCCTTGTTAGAAGGTACAGGACAGTCCATTTATCACCAAGCAAATCACTATCCTGACCAGGTTATTACAATCATAACACCATCCCAACACACTGGTCATAAGAACAAAAAATCTGTACAAATCTGTACACCGCATGGTGTTGGTCATTTTTGGACAAGTAGACTGCGACATTGCAGTCACCCAGCAATGCAGCACTGGCATTGGTACTGGAGGTTGGATTGTTTACGTACTGTTTAGAGCATTAGTGGACAATACAAACGGCTCCACGTTCAGTCCCCACTTGTGCTACCCAAATGTTTTCTTTCCTCTGGCCCAGTGTCAGTGCTGGCTTTCTTTATGATTGGTGAATTGAGACGGTATTGTGAGGCTATTAATCATTCAGTCAACAGAATATTCCTGGAGTCTTACTATTAGTTCTTGTAGAGATAATTAAGAGCATGATTTAGGTCAGTAATAGTGACCTCCACGAACCTTTTGATCCACTTTTATTCGGAAAAGAGTTTCTATTTATTACCTAGAAGTCATTCGAACTTATTCATGTGAATCCACGCTGAGCAGCAAAAATCTGACTTTTACCTGTCTATTAGAACTAAATTATAACAAATTATAACTCACCTTTGGGGACTGTCGCACTTAGCAGACAGACCGTTGCCTATCCATCTTGCCATCTTTTCGCTAAGTGCGGTGCACATCTGAACATGTTCCTCTCGCCACCGTGAGCAATCAAAAAGTGACGAACAGCCGTTACAAGGATACGGACCGTTGTGTTCCACTTGCAAATGTTCTTCAAACTCCAGTAAACTGTCGAACTCAGAGATCAGGCGACGGCAGTCGTGAAGTTCACACCGGTACGGCCGCCAACCTTGATGGTTTTCCCGGAAATGGGTAGCGGCATCCTGCGCATGCACAAACTTTGAACCACATATTGCGCACACTTTGGTGTGGATGAGTAGGACATGAGAGAAGAGAGCTTGAGCGTGAGGGAAAGTTGCAGGACACAAAGTGCACGACGTTCTGTAGCTGTTTGGATCAGTTCCGGATCCGAGATCACCAGCACCGGCGAAGTGACCCAAGGGTAGACTGAATGAGGGAGATGACGTTGAGCCTGTTTCCTCACTGCTTGCTCTTCCATCAGTGGCTGCAGAATACAATGTGTTTCTATTTGACTCTTGTATTGCCTTTTGAGACGGGCGGTCACTGGAGGAGGAATTAACTGAAAACAGCAGAGGGTGGAAGAGTAGAAGAAGAAGAA
>JAOWAW010128193.1:0-11776 GCA_028565695.1 Nicola tetela
AAGTTTTTTGCCCTTATTCTGTGTTAAGATCTGTCGAAGACTGGTTCCCATTCTCTTTTGGACGTGCCCTACACAGTCTTCCTTGGAAACAGGATGACTGCTGCCATAAGTGTTCAGCTTGGCAACACGACTGTAGGAGGCTGAATCACCATCACCAACAAAAGTGGTGTATCGGATATTGTGCTTCTCCACAGATTGAGTCTACAGGATTTCTGCCCCATCTGTCTCCATTGACAAGATATTTTGTTGGTCATAACTTTCCTAGTTTCGGAAGAACGTGATGCCTTTCTGTATCCACATGCTGGCAACAAACAGATATGAGCTGTAGAAATCTGCTCTTTGTCTGTTTGTAATGAATTGATGGGTAGTAGTACCAGCTAGTAACAGGCCAATGTGTATTGCATGTGTAAGACCAAAGAAAGAGTACACCTACGGTGTGAAGTTTCTGTCCACAAAGAGCTGTTCCTTGGTGGAGAAAGGCTGATATGGTAACAATAAACTCCATCCAACCCTAAGTAGTGCTTTAGTAATGATTTTCCCAGCTCATGATTCAGCTAGCTATACTATTTCATAGTTACAAATGGCACCTGTTTCATTTGAATGAGCTAACCAGGCCTAATAACATTAACTGCAGCATAATGTAGACCGTCCTCTGGGAAAAAGGAAAAAAAAGGAATGCATTAATACATCTGCTCTAGATCAGTGACAGCAATTTTGCATTCTGCAGGCACTATTGTCATTCTTCTCTATTATGGTGTTATCTAAAACCATTCTTTTTCAGGGGACGACTTTTTCTGTTTAAAGAGATCAACAAACACAATACTTTACCAGATAAGGCCTGTCAGGATATTCCCTTGCACCCCTCATATAGATTATGAGCAGGAGAAATGCTACATGGATTTCATGAAGTGTTTTCTTAAAGTGAAATTACATCAAGGATTAAATGTAAGTATAGGTGACTTCCTGTATTTTTAGCGGCTCTTTTATATCTGCAATGCCTGTACAACTTGTATTTTCCAATTGTGTTCAATGCTGTCTGTTAAAACTTGATGTGACGCTGAGCAGGAGGAAAGAATTGTCTATAAGTCACAAAGGACTTATACCTAAAAGGGAAGGTTTGAGGTGAAGTAACTCATTACTGTAGCACCAGAATTTTAGATTGTCATCACAAAAATGGCAGGCTTTGTTCTCCAAAATGAAATCTAATGCCTCAGTGCTTACTACCTTCAAACCTAGAGACACCAAAGTTATACTAAAGGTAGGTGCTTATCACAGTTTCATCTTTCATTGGTCTCGTTTTCATCATGTTATCTACTATTGAGTGAGGTACACGGTAATGATGCAATACTGAGGAGCTTGAGCTTATCTCTCTCAGACAGGTGTTGCCAAAACAAGCATCATGGCCACGGTTCCTTCTAAGTAACCAGTCATGCACTGGCTTTTTACGACATTGGTACAACGAAAGGTCACCAAAGCATGAGTTTGTAGCAGCGCTGAGGACTGACAGGGGCACCACTTCTTTTAGTGATGCATTAAATGACTTTACAGTAGTGTGGACGGCACGTGCATGAGGTAACACTTCACCGTATGCGCATGTATTTGCACGAAAAGACCTTGTTCATGACTCATGCAGCTGGGCATGATGTTCTGTACATCACCACTGTTGTTGACTATTGGCCAGTAATGGCAAAAGCACTAGCTGCAGGCTGAGAGTTTTCTCTTCGAAGCGGACAAGATAGACCTTAGAACATTGTGAGCTTGAAGGATTATCTTCGGAGCTGTGGAGGACGTCTTTCAGAAACGAAATAAAAACTTATGGGGAGGGGGGAGGGGAGGGAGGAAGACACTGTTTCAGGTTGTTGCTTTTGCCTTAGGCTATCCACTTGTGACATGTGTGCAGTATTCAAAGTTTTTTTCATATCCACGTTGCTGTACTAATCTGATTAGTGAGATTGCTATAATTTGTGTTTGAAGACAACGATTTCAGACAGCTTTCATCCTTCTCATCCTTTTTGTGCTGTAAGCGTGCTCCTCTCATTTCCGGCTGTTTTTTCATTCTGGTCTAAGTATTCTGATGCTTATCTATGACGGTCATGGTGCAAAAACACAGTGTGGGCGCATCCAAGTTTCTTCTTGCGGGGAGTGTCAGTCTACCTTGGTTCTACATTTGAATGGTCCAATAAGAACACTCCCTCCTTTTGTGTCCAATAGATATTCCTCACTGGCGCAGTGTGCCTAAACGAGTGATTGCTCGGCTAGCGAAGAACAAGATTTCTACAAAGCAGTTTGATACTATCTTTCTATGTACTCCTTGATCTCTCCTGAAGTCCAGCTGATACTGCTCTAGAGTGGAGTCCATTGTATTACCGCTCCCAGTAAGAACGGTGAATCTGCGTAATAGGAGCAAGGACAGAACAGAAAACTAGCCCTTCAATAGTTCTTTAAGCTTGATACTGAGCCCTTCATCTGTATGTCAGTCGGCAGCTGCCTACTGCCGCCATGGCTTCTGGCTTCGCAAGCCAGGTTAGCATGAAAGGCACTCTATAGATCTAGAAGCTGTATTTCACCCTTTAGTCCATATGAGCAAACACCAAGATCAAAACAGAGCACCCTATGGAGCGAATAACTGTCAGGGGTGTAGGAAGATACTTTAGAGTAGAGGGGCTGTGAGAAACGTTTTGCTCAGGCAGAGCCCGAGCCTTTCCAAGGGTTCTGGGACGTGCTCCCCAAAATTTGAAAAATTACATGTAAAGATATGCTATTTTGTGAATTTTGAGACCATTTTTGTGCTTGCAGAAGGAAAAAAATCAAATTGAATTGAGAGATAGGAAGAAATTGCAAAAAAATTCAGTTGAATCAAAGGGCTTCACCACCATCGTAGAACCTCCAGGGGTTGCACCCCCACAGCCCGCCTGCCCACTTCCTAAACCATAGACAGTCAGGGCTGTAACAAAACCTAGCTAAAATTGACAAGAAAGAAAGATAGAAGAGATTTGCAAGCTAACACTACGCTCCATACTAGCGCAAACCAAGAAATACCTTGAAAGATAGAAGAGATTTGCAAGCTAACACTACGCTCCATACTAGCGCAAACCAAGAAATACCTTGAACCTTATTTCCTTACAATAATTCTGAGTAAGGTCTATTCTGAAGAATTGTCTGCATTGCTTGGTAATTCCCCGCAAGTTCTTTAAATTAAACTTTACTGCTCAACTAAATGGGAAGCAATTACCGTGCCATCTCTTAGATGTTACTTCTGTTGTGGCATTAAGGAAGGCCAACACAGTGAAAAAGTATACAAGCCCACAGCAGTTCATCTAACAACAGCAGAAACAAAAATAAGCCAAGGTGGTGAACTTTGATGTGAGATGGCAAAACAAGAAGGAAGAAGTGACAAAAAAAAGAAAAAAAATCGAATTTCATAAAAACAGAATGGTTAATACTGAGGATTAACTGTTGTCAAGGCATGCCCGGCGTAAGCAAAAGTAAAGGTATATTTTCAGTTCAGCAGGAGAAACACAATCGGTCTACTGTGGATATGTGCATTGCACTGCAGGCATTAATACTTATTATGTGTGTGGTATGTTATGCCTAAAATAAATTGCATTTGATATACTAGTATTTGGCCATTCTAAGCTGTGGACCATACAATGTACCAAAAAAAAAAAAAACTTTGAAAATAATAAATTTGGCCTGTCTAAGCTGCCTACCATATAATGTGCCTACTAAAATAAACTTGAAAGTGATAAATTTGGTGACTTTAAACTGACCGTGGATCTTGCCTTGGCTACGAGGCAAGACGAAGTTTTTCAGTCCAACACCTGTTTGAAACAGAGGTTTCATGTTCAGAGGAAATCTTGTCTGTCAGTTGACATTAGCTTTTCATTATGAGGCAATAAAGGGACTGTTTTACTGGGTCTTGAAGTCTATGAAAGATTCCTTGTGGCACAGTAGCCTGTCTGCTGTGGTTTCACGCATCCTCAAAGGTAAATGGGCAGCCAAATTTTTAGCGCCCTTATGCCATGGCAACTGGGGGCTGAAAATGATACAGTGTCGGCCTGCGACAAACATCATTGACTCAAAACAAAGGCCTAAAGAAGGAAGAGCTTCATTTCTTGTTTTTCTAATGGGATTTCATGTTACAGTGAGAAAATGGAAGAATTCCAATAGGCAGAAACGGTCAATACAGCGCTGGAGTGGCATGCCTAGACCAGCTGAACACTGCCGTAGAAATTTAACCGCCTTGAATTATAGTAATGGGGTAACTTGCACAGAAAAGCAGGCACTAAGTTTCAGGAAAAAACTATCCAAAGCCCTGTAACACTTTCGTGTGAAGAGAAAGCCTAGTCCAAAACAGCCGCATCTCTAGAGAAGAAATAATCTTGGAAATGGATGTCAAACCACCAAATTTCAGCAAAGGACAACAACAAGCTAGCTTTGAGTATTTCAAAAGCTCATGGAACATGTGGAAGGTTCAAATTCGACCTTGCTATAGCGCCTATGCCTTCACTGGCTGGCTCTACAGTTTCTATACCCTGGAGACTCTCATCCCGTAAGGTGCAGTCCAGCCGGGAACGCATTTCGTGGCCATATCGCTTTCTGAAATGCCTCAAGGAACGAATATTGTTTCTGCACAGCTGTGCCATGACCACATCTCGGCGAAGAGATCGGCAGGTGAGTTATTAAATGCGGAGCAGTAATGAACGTAGTATGCAGAAATTAGCAATCGGATGAAGGCCGGAAAGCCCAGAGTTGATTGGTGATTTTCCAATGTACCAGTTGCACATGCAATGGATGGTGCATGATGGTAGACTGCTTTGAAGGATGTCGCTTTGCGAACGCCAGCAAAGGAGGTATAGTTACATCCTGAAGTTATGTAAAATGCCTGCGCATAGCAGCAGCCCTTGCTCTTTCTGGCAGAAGAGCAAGATCAGAGTCTTGCACAATTTTATCGAGCAAGTTGTTGATGTACAGACAGATGGGATCTTTTGAGCTTGGCATACGGGCCAGGCGAACAGCAACATCTACACGGTGTGTTGGATTAATCAGATTAGTGGCAGGCTAACTGTAAATGTATCTATGTCAGAGCTGTATATGATGGCCCTTTGAAACTACAATGCATGGAACAGCACTCCTGTGTCATTCTCTTTGTAGTTTCCCAGGAATGGTCGTTCTTCACACAGTAGCTGTCCAGGCTCACTGGCCAAGCTTGGTCTTGCATGTTGCCAATGAATTCATGTACTGTCATGGAAGACCTAACCATCCTGTGAAGCTTGCATGTGCATGAGCAACTATATAGCCAATGGCTGTGTCAAGATCAAGAAAACTTTTCCAAGACCAACAGCATAGGGCCTTGCGCCAAGCTTCACCAGTTGGGCAAGGGCTATCGAGTTCCACAGAAGGATGATCAATGCCATTTGCATTGCACAAATGGCACTGATTGATAGCTGTACGTTGCTGCTCCCTGTCCTTTGCTGAAGGACCATCAGGGCTAGAACATTTTTTGCCATGGACGTATTTTAACCGTTTAGCAAAAAATTAAAGTTGTCAAATTTGACCTGAACATCATCATCAGATATGGCTGCAGCACAGCCATACGAGGGTGAAGCCTGAGTCTTCTAGCTATAGGGGGTCTGGAGCATGCTTCCCAGAAAATTTTGAAAAATATCTCTCTCAGAATACATTTTTACTTATTTGGGCTATTTCTGGTACTCTCATAGATTATTTTACCTTGATACAACTTATATGAGGCAACCAAATTTTCAGAGATTATCTGCCCTGGTCCTCTCTCAACAACTAATTTCAGTGTTGTCATGGTGCTATACTGCTGGTTAGGCAACTTTTGGTTTTGGACCAGATCTATCCAATTGCGTACAATCTCGGGTGTCACTCCACTGAGTGCATTTGAAAAGTGAGGGCGGTAGGCTTCAAGACAAGGTTGTCCTTCAATGACAAACTTGTTTTTTCTAGGTCGTCAAATGATGATCAGACGACTGGTTTTTCAAGTCCTGGACCATGTTGTGCTTGGTGGTCCCAGTTGTACATCAGTGTATGTTGTGCTTGATGGTCCCGGACAAGATGAACACGGTCAGCCAAAGTAGACATCAGCAAACCCAAGGGACAATAAGAAGAAGATGTACTCTATAGATCTTGTAGCAGCTCAGAGGAGTTGGCTGAAGTAGGAACATACCCTTGTTGCCTCATTGCCAAGAATATTTGATGGAGGAGTAGAAAAAAGAATACCTTGATAGCACCCTGGAAGCAAACTCTTAAAGACAGTTTTCTTTCCTTTACATGGGTAGCTTTTATTGTCCACTAGACTAGAGCGCCAGGCAAGACACAAACCTGCTGCTGTATCTCTGAGACCAAGTTAAGCTTTTTTGCTTTAAGCAGCTGAGGTTTCAAAGAAAGAACCATTAACTTGTGCAGTTGATTTGTATGTGTGATCGCAATAGCCAGCTTCTTTCTTTTAGTCAACCATCAGGATTTTGTGCGTTGTTTGTTTTCAGATCTGTCAAGGTACAATATTAAGCGTGATGTAGTTCACACCCTGCTCAAAGAAGCAGGTAACCAAAGCGCTTTATATGTAATTATGACTCCTGGCAACTTCCAAGCTCTTCATGAAGGTGATTCAACAAATATTTGGATTTTGCTAGTGGGTCACATCCATTGTCATATAAAACGTCTTAGAATTACTGAAACATGTCAACTACTTAAGTAGAGCATCCTCGTTTTTGCGGATTTTTTTCAAGCTTTTAAGCCACAGCTTAAGCAAATTTACTGAGTGCAATTGCTCTTGGTAATGTGGTCCATGTGACTCCTGACTTGTGGAGACTTTGACGTTCAGTTCACTTGAGAGCAGCACTTGAGTTGGCAAGCTTCATTGCAGTGAAACCAATGGATTGATCAGACAGTTGATGTCTTCTCGCATGCATTGAGCATCGAATAGTTATTGTTGACACTGTGTGGCTGACTGATATTGGCTGATTTTTTCTGTCTGGGTAACTGTACATGTATGAGTCATGATAACAAAGAATATGGGAAAAAGAGAAGAAAAAGAACTTGTTTGATTTTATCCTATCGTCTGCTTGTCCCTGTTCTGTTTCCTTTGCATGTGGAATTGCGTAGACATGTAATTTTCTGGAGAATTCCCTTCTGCGCCGACCAAGAATTGCTAGTGTAAGTGGGACGACTCCGGCGGGTGGTAGTTGTCGATATACCCTAGCGTATTAATTATCCGTGTCAAGCTATGCTGGCGCAGGCTGGTCAAGATACCTTTCTTGTGGGAGCTTTGTTACGCGTGTAGATGTAAATCTACCACACGGTGTCACATTTTTTAGTGCGCATGGACTGAAAATCGCACCGTACAGTCATGCCTCCGCTTTTAGATTACTGTCGTTAATTTTAGGGCGAGCTCCACCTAGGCCTTGTGAAGTTGTGGACTCAACGGCCGAATTATCGTACGGCTTGTGCGGTGGTACCGTGATAGGCCTGTATGGAGTATATCCACGGTGAACACTGCTTGCTTGTCCGTCACAAAGATGCGCATTCCATGTACTATTCGTCTGTAAGTACCTCGGATAACTATAAAAGCAGCGCATTCGCTCGCCCTACAATGCCCTGCATTCATACTACTCTAATTTCAGAAATTTTCAACGCCCAAAAATTTTGGCGAAACGAAGTTCCCGGCCTTTTAGCGTTGATTTATTTTCGGCGCCAGCTAAAAACTTGATATACAAAAAAAAAAAGCTATTACATTATAATATGTAGTTCCTGTAGACATACGATTGCTGTAGTTGATCACTCTACATGTACGTAGATAGTTGTACATACCCCGCTGGTTGTGACGAACAAATGCCTACCGTATTTGTCTACACTCGCTCTCGGCATACGACGGCCCACCCCCTCGAGCCTCGCCTGACCACCTCGAGCCTCGCCTGTCCACCTCGAGCCTCGCCTGTCCACCTCGAGCCTCGCCTGTCCACCTCGAGCCTCGCCTGTCCACCTCGAGCCTGTCCGCACTGTTGTGTCGGGCTCCATGTCAGTGCACGTTTGCGCTGGTCCCAATGTTGCACTTCCTAATTTTTTTCTGTTATAGAAGCGCAACATTGACCATTGAAGCCAGCGCAGGTTGGCTCGAGCTGCGGTTATACACACTACGGCGCGCGTCGTTTCGAGGTGACTATTATGTCCAAAATCGCTCCGCCGCCGTGCCACTGCGCGAACAAGCGTTAAGGCGCACAATCATCATGACGACGAAAACCATTAATTTTTGACACGAGCCTATCCAACGCGCGCTAATTCGACACGGGTCAGTTCTACTCGTCGTCGAGACGAAGTGAATACACGTCTAACCTGTCCTTGCGACTACCTGAGAAATGCGGGCGCTTTTCTCCATAACAGACATCTTTTTCGCCATGCAATTGTATTAAACCTGCGAAATAAGGACACTACATCCAAGATACATGTAGACACAGCATAAAAGGTTGCAATTCAATTGTTAAACAGGAGAAAGAAACAGGAAAACAAAACCGCACAAATAACACAAGAGAAGGATTTGATTAACAAAATCAGTCCATAATTATTGTTATTCAATGACATCAAAGGCAACCGCCACGTGGTTGTGATTTCCAGTGTATGCTACAATGACGCCGTTATCGGTCATAGACATCGATCCTCGGCGAGATAGCTCGTTCCGTCGTTCACATTGCCAATACATAACTTCGTCCTTGCCACTCTCATCTTGTACATAAGCATATCCATCTTGAGCTTTCACAAGCTTCGACTTGCCTCTCTTCGTTGTTCCGGACTATATCTGGAGCTTCTTCGTCGTGCTCCACCGTGATTCAAACCCTCAAGGAGCTGTCGAGAATGCCGCCACTTCTCTCTAAAAAAAACTGTTCATTACACATAAACAGAGAGCCTCGGCTTTGTTTAAAGTTGACAGTGGACCATATCATTTCCATTCGGTCTTACCTTGAGCAGGATGGGTGGGCTGATACTTGCTTCACTTTCAACAAGATTCGCGCCCGGTCGATGCGAAACAAGGACTTGCCCTTCCGCGGACGAACTCAGCCAGAAATTTCGCAGGCAGATTTCGCTGCCACTGGAAGATTGCTACTGAGAGTATATTTTCGCAACTCCCTTCAGATCCTGCTTTCCAAGGCAAGTTGAATCATAAGCCGGCCTGAGCGCTCACTTTCTACGCAGACTACTGGCCTTCTTTAAGTCGGCGCGGGATCTCCGAAATTAATCGTGGCGCCGCCAGCTTCCCATTTGTCAGGGATTGTGACGAACTCAGCTCAGGCCTATTGTGTCTATACGCGCGCTACATGCGTCAGCCCACGCCCTCGAGCCTCGCAATCGCGCTTGTCCACCTCGAGCCTACTTGCTGTGTCGCACTCCATTGGTCAGAGTGCGCTCGCCCCATTGTTGCACTCCGATCCTATCTTTTGCTCGGGATAGGGGGAGGAGCGGAGAAGCCCCAGCGAGCCCCTCTTGTGGACTCAATAACTCAACAGGTGAGGCGTCCTGAGTACGGTGGTACTGTGACAATACTGTTTCTTGCAAAAATAGAGAGTTTGTCCCAACGCCCACCTCAGATATAACTACAGTATCTAGAGACAGCGGAAAAGCAGGGAACTGTTATGAAAGGTCCAGGTGATGGCCCGGGTGGAGTGGCATACCAGTATACAAAAAAATCAAAAGTAGAATAATAATTATTACATCCCTAAGTGCATGCATCTTCTTCCTCTCGCTAATCGTCATGCAGATCTGCGTGTAAATCGGGAAAAAGAAAGAGGAGAGAAGAGAAAAATACATGCGATAGGAGAGCCTACGTTGTACATAAGAATAACAACAGAAGTCGTTTGCTGTAAAATTTGAGTTTGTTTCCAGGTGCGCCAACTGATAGCAAGTAGGTGTTAGGCCTTGTCAGGTGTTGTCGGCATGTAAGTTAGTATAGTTAACACAACAAACACGTAGGTACATATAGTCATGATAGAGAATGTAATGTCAGTTTACCATTTTCATTGTCTTTGTATGCCTCTGATGAGAATGGACGAAAACCGTGGTTCAGGCAAAAGATCGTGTATGTTTGCTGTGTTTATGGGGATACTTTGTTTTCTGTCTCGTCGTCGGTTGTATAATAAGTAAATAACTAAATTAAAAAGGAGAATGCGACGCCCCCTCCCTCTAATGGATCTTGTTGGAAAAGGAAATTACTACTAGATGTATCGGAGGAAGGAATGGTAAGAAGTGGCGGTGTAAGCCATGACGGGTTAAAACGAGAGCAAACGGTGGACACTGCTTGCGTTTCGAAGGCTACGGCTCAATCTATAACTATGCATTGCCTGCAACAGACCCCATCTGCTGCCGCGCTCGGACAGCAATTCCATTTTTGTTCATAGGGCGCATGCGCCGCTCTTCAGCCCGCCTTTTTGCTCTGACAAATAATGGTACAACAAAAACGTGGAAGCACCTCCTCTAGCCAAACGGGCGTACTTGGAGTGTGCAGGCCCCAGTGAGGGGGATTTCGATTCTTGCACAGCCACGCGAGACCTTAATTCGTTTCAATGCTAATGAAGAAGTTTCAGCCTATTTATCACGGCACATTTCTCCAGTGCTCTCATCTGCAGAAAGGGAGAAGATCGTGCCGGAGTGGCCAAGGCCTGCCGGAGAGGCCTTTAGCACACCCACGCTCGACAAATACTTACCAGGAGTCTTGAAGACGTCAGAAAGAGATCTGCATTGAGCAGAAGCTTATTTATACTGTGCGCACGATGGCCTGAAGAACACCATGACTCCGTTGGCAGGCTTGTGGCAATCGTTTGTAGACTTGCTTAGGGAAAAGCAATAGTCACGTGAAGTAACTATCTGCGCAGCGGACGCACTACCTACAATTCAGAGGAGCATTGTCCTCATAGGCTCTGTAGCAGCCCTCACTTGGCAAGAACTTAGGGAAAGGATCCTTCAGCAGATCAACCTATCACTAGTAGCCCAGGTAGTCGACCGTGCAAAAGACCAAGCGGCCAAGCCCGAGGGTAGGCTGTTTGGCGATGCATTACTGACCTCGAGCGAGATCAAGCAAAGCTGTCAAAGGCAGTGGCTAAGATGAAGCGCTCGCCTAGACCTCAGATCAGAGCTGGCCATCTCCCAGCAGAGCTTCACGTGCGGGTTTCTCGTTCATGCAACTACAACAGCCTGGCATGAATCGTTTTTTGGGAAGACTCGAGCCGGTCCCGTACGGTGCCGCTGTACCAGCGATTTTAGCTTCCCGCGTATCCTAATACCTTGGCAACTTGCGCTAGCGTGGTGTCACACCGTACCAGAATTCGCTGGCTCAGCTTAATCGCGCCGATTGGTACCACCCATCGAAACTTGGCACCGTCACCTTCCTCTAAATAAGTAATGTTTTCATCCACTTTTCAGAATTCCAGAGCCTTTCTAAAGCTTTTTTTGCCATCTGGCCTATTCTGAGGTCCATCCCTTCTTCTTCGTGCTCAACAGATCCGCACACGTTTGTCTCCCACCGTGACTGTGCATGAATCTCACGGAGGTCAATCCACACATCAGCTACACGACACGGTGTGAAATCCGATTAAATCCAAAAGCCAGGTTTGTGATCTATTTACGTTTTTATTTCCTGGCTTCCTGGTTTGGGCGGTAATCCGCGCTTCTCGCCTCAATCTAACTGTCTTTAATAGAAGAAAGTTGACCGCGGCGACGTATAGTATATAGAGGAAAAATTTCATAAAAGCCTCTCGCCGTCTCAGGA